>VXBO01007882.1:517846-557895 GCA_013400135.1 Rhinoptilus africanus | reverse complement strand
TTCTTTTTTTCCTCCCCTGTCCTCGTTCCTGTGAGTTACCTCACCCTCAGTGGCTTGAGCCCACAGTTTCTTTTCTTATTTTGCTTTTGTAAATTGGAGTGTCTCCAGTCTAGCAAGTAGACTTACATGGACATGCTGGAGAAGAGCACAGGGCCCCTACGGAAAGAAGAGGGCATATGACAGGTAACATAGATGTTTGGTCAGGTCAAATAACTGTTGTACCTTGGGTCCCAAGCTCCATCCAAGTTGCCTTTATAGATGTTTTGGTAGCCTCTCTCCTGCGGTTTATTCTGACTCCTGTGACCTTTCCAGCTCTGCTTCTTGCTTCACAGTTACAAAGGGAGGATGCCGAGGGCAGCTCTATGCAGAAGCCCATGCTCTAAACAGGGATAGCTTCTCTAAGGGGAAATTGCTACTAAAAGAGATTTCTCTAGAGACAGATCACCCCTCCCTCAGAGGGAAAGGACTGGCAAAGCACAGAAAGCAGCCGATGTAAAAGGAAAAATGGCTTTCCACCAAAATTGTATATGTCAGAATTAAAAAGTTAAGAGAAAGAATATAGTCCAGTTAGTTATCTATGAGCTGCCATGGTCTAGCTCCAGTGCTGATTACAGCCTGTTTAAGTGCTCAGTGTCTTCTAATGGCTGCACTATCTTGATTATCTAACTCTTTAAATTTGAGGGAGACATATTTCTTTAGTGGATAGGGTTTGGGATTTTTTTGTTGCTGTATTTTTTGTGATGTTAAGGTGGATACTTAGCATGTGTAGCTGCACACACCTTCCCTTTGAGTTACCAATTATTTTTGGATTTCTGTATTGCCTGTAGAGTTTTCTTTCCTCCCTATATCCCCGAAAAGGTGACCCATTGTTACTGAGCAGATATGGGTAATGAAGAGTAATGATTTTCTTGAGCTTGTAATTCCCAGAGCAGGTGAAAATGAGGGCATGGTGGAGACCTTACAGGGAAGTCGTACTCTGGAAGGGCCAGTTCTGTAATGGACTTTCTGTATCCCCTTTTGCTCCTCACACCCTACACTTGTATTGTTTTCAAGTGAATTCCCTGCTACCACAGTGCTGCTTCAGGGCTAAAGAGCATCCCGGCATTCCCCTTGTTAACTGTTTGAAGTTGAAGGAGAGGGAAGCACTGATGAAAGGATGCTCTCTCCCTCATATGCACACATCAGCTGTAGATGAGAATGTAACCTTAGGAAAGCAGTGTGGATCTTACGTTTGAGGAGGTGCATCCACGAGTGTGTGCCCTGTTGTAAGATGGAGATGAAGCTTTGGGAAAGCTGTAGTCTTCCAGAGCCAAAAGCTATGCAGTGTATTGCTGTCTCCTGTTTCAGAGGTGCATACGCTCTGTTGACTGCCTTAGTGTATATTCTGAAGATAACCATGAGTTAGTCTGCCTGTCTGTTTGAAGGGGATACAGTGTAAGGATGGGTCTTTCCCAGTATAGTTTTTGTCTAGAAGGAGACTCTGAGAGGGGTTTAGAAAAGGAAAGAGATAACCCCCAGGAAAGTCAAACTATCTATTTATTTAGTTATGTGTTTTGGGTTGCATTTTGCATTAATCGCTGCCACACACAGGAGCCCTGTAATTTATTATTGGTGATAAGTGTGGACAGTAGCTATTATTTTTGCTCCCTGCTCTAAAACGTGGCAAGCAGGGACACTTAGATTTATGGAACATGCATTATTCAAATCTCGGGGCCCAATGGCTCAGCATGTACAATCCCAGCTATTTCCAGAACCTTTCAGTCTTTCCTCCTTTATTCCTCCTTGTATTCCTTTCCCTTACTTTTCCTTTTCTTGCTGTTTGGTTAGGCTAGATTAGGACAAGGGGAATTTATTTAGGCTAGGGTAGCTCCAGTGAAACCCGTGGTTCCACACTAGCGACAGGACAGCTCTCACAGGGACTTCACAGGCTGATGCAGAGGCACCTGATTAATGCCCATTATGCAGAGACAGAGGAAAAGGCAGCGTGTGTTAGAAAATGCTTATGTAGTTAAGTGAAAGCAAGGTGAATAGTTTCCTGGGTCAGAGCCGTCTTTATTTAGTTTTTAATGGCTGACTTCCTCTGGAGCTTTTGTGGGGATGGAGCAAAGGCTGTATGTCTACCTAGGCTAGTGCTCAAGGCACTAAAGCTATTTCACCTGTCATTGTCAGGAGTGAACTGCCTCTAGATATGTCTGAAATCACACTCGCATCTGCACTCAACATGTTAAGAGGTGGATTTCATGCTGAGGATTTAGATACCTCCACTGTCTGCTTTGGGGGTAAGCTGCAGGTTGTGGGAGTTGAGGGGCCTTCCCTGTCAGACATTCCCAGTGCCTGGATTTTGGCTAGTTTCTCTCTCTGTGCAGTTGGAATCGCTGCTTAATGAATAGCAAAGAATTTCTGCAGGAAGGCAAAAGAGTTGGTTTCTAGGAAACTCCTACTTACGTGCAGTTAGAAGCAAAAGAAAAAACCAACCTGGTGTGGAGCCATGGGAAAGCTGGTAGAATCTAAGGAGCCTTCAGACCAGGTAATGAAATCCAGTGGTGTTAGCAAAAGTGAAAACGTAATCTTGACTAAGAGTAATGTACTGGGGGCCTAAACAAGACCACAGCTTGGAAAGGTAAGAATAGTTAAGGAGTAATGCTCAAAACATGAGCAAATTTTCAGCGAAATGAAGTTAGGAGTGACTTTCTCAAGTGACTTGATACCACCTGGGGAAGTCTAAATAACACCTAGTCTATGCACACTCTGCTGAAGTGTTACAAGGCTCCATATGAGCACGTCTGTGCCATCTGGGGTCTGTTTGTATTGGAATGACTTCTTTTTTGTGCAGGAGTGGAAATGAACTGTGCTAGTATAACCTTCTTTTGTATCAAGGTAGGTACATCTGCTCTGGGCTTGTAGGATAAAACCACTACATTTTCACACACATAACCCTTGTCTCAAATTACATACTGCCTTTTAAAAATGTTGTTGGAAGTTGTCAGAAACCTGCAAAGCACAGGAGACAGTGGAGAACTGAAGAGGGCCAAGCTATGGGGGCTCAGAAAACTGGAGTCTGATGGTTTGTTTAGCCTGCGTTATTTCACATAGGTTTTATGGGCCCTCCTGTTAAATTGTAGAGCAGGGAACCAGGGGGCCCTAGTTGTAATCGTGAAAATATAATATATGAATAACAATATGGTCCCTTTCCCAACATGATTGTATTTGCTCAGCCGGTTTGTGTACCTACAGATGAGCCCTGGTATTCTTATTATTCCCATACTAAATCACAGCAGAAGAAAACTTTATTTTTTTTCCTCTTTCTATTGAAACTGCTAGGATACACTCCCAGGGCTAAGTATCTTTTAAAGAAATCAGTGAGGCAGAACTGGGGGAAAAAAAATAAATACACAACAGAGTGAGTGGCAATTTGGAATCAAAATGGATTGGGAAAAATCAATGGGAAACCATGAATTCTATCTCTGTGTGGGGAAAAATGTGGTGAGGTCACAGGCAAGCATTCTGCGTAGGTTTGTGGGGGCTCTGTCAAAATACCAGTTCTCATAGAGCCTTTAGTGATACAGATTCCAGGTCTTGAAGACCTAAACATGTTAACTGTTTGTCAGCCTCTGAAACAGCATAGCGAGGAGACTCAGCCGTACTTAAGAAATAACTGAAATCTATACTAATTCAGAATTGGACCAAAGTTAGAAGTCCCAGTTGCGTGTGCCACTGAACTTTGACATGTCATCTGGAACAGAACTTTGTGGCTTGTGCCTTTCTATAATAGGATTACTCTGAATTATCCAAACTGAAATTGAACACACACACAGCAGCCGCACATGGACTGGAGAAGCAGTTTATCAGGCTCAAGCAAATGTTGTTTGTAACAGCTAATTTTGTGAATGCACAATAAGGAGTACTGGCTCCCATTTTAGGCACTCTGTATGTTAGTTCTGAAATGGAATATTGTATCTGGTTAGAGTCTTTTTTTTTTTCTTTTTTTTTTTTCCCCTCCTCTAGAAAAACACTTTTTTTAAAACAACAACAAACATTGTGTGTGGGGCTTTTAAAAAAAAAAAAATTAGTCACAAATCAGGATGGAAGGTTGGAAAGGCAAGAACAAACAGATGATGGGAAATTAATTTCTAGGAAAATTTCCGAGGAAACTGAGTATGATACAGTCTAAAGCTTAGATGATGATTGACACATACCTGCAGAATACTTTGATTTCCACAAACTGGCTTTTTTATAGAGTTTTTCCAAAAGAGATTTTTCCAGCCAGTGTTGCTTATTGTGGCTCAATCATTATGAGTGACTTGAATAGACTAAGTCTGTTGTCTTCCCAGGGGAATCACTTGAAGAGTGACATGACACAAAACTTCAAGTAAGTAGATTATTAAAAACTCGGTTGATAGTTTTAAGAGTCTAGAGGGAAAAGTAAGGATATTGAAATCCTTACAATGCTTTGTATATTATTTATAGTGTTAGGATAATGCCTAGAGGTGAGATACAGTTCCTGTCCCAAATTTGGCACGTTCTAAACAGCAGAGGCTTGAAAGTGTGTTAATAGGCTGCTATCAAGTATCTGCAAAGTATTTTCTCTGCCTGTGAATAAAGGTGGGAACATGAAACTGTGTGGCTATAAAAGAAGTGGCAAGGAGAACAGACTAACCGGAACACCCAGAAATTTTAAATGGTCTCAAAACCTGGAACCAAATCTTGCAGGTTGTGTTTTTATGAATAAAGGGGAAGAAAGACAAGACAATCAAGGGCAACCATACACTAAGTACATCAGCAATACCAGTAGCATGTGCCAGAGGTTTTTGGCAATAGGTATAAAGGAGAGATTAATGGACCTATCAGGAAATGAGAATGATAATTAGTGAAGTGTATAAAGACAATTAATGTATTATTTATAATGTGGTGGTTCTCTGAAAAATGTGTCTCTTTGTAGGTCCCAGTAGGCATCCACGAGGGTTGAATTTGATCCTTCTTGGTTCAGTGTGGTGTGGGGAAACATGGGTTATTTCTGGCAGTAGCTGGGAGACCTGCAGCTGCCCACATGGTTATGTCATGAGAGGCATGTTTCTTGAAAGCACAGCCCAGGGTTTTAGGAATATATTAGTTAAATCCAGCATCTTAGTCTTTGCTCACAAACCTAGCTGTTGTACTCCCAAGATGTGTCCTTTCCCCAGCTAGGACTTGATGTTTAATAGCTTCCCTTTCTCCGCCTGTTTCTGATCTGCATGTGGTATAGCTGCTCTCTTCTTTTCCAGATATGAGTGATCTTGCTAGGTTAAGGTTTCTTTTATTTCTTCTCCATACCCCTCTGTCTAACCTAAACTCTCAAGACCCTGCTAACCTAATCTAAGAGTCTCTGTCTTTGACTGGGTCCTTCAGTGGGCTAGGCCAGTGGAAACGTTTGTATGCAGCAAGTTCTGATAGCGTCCAGCAGGCAACATGTAAGGGATTTGGGGCTCTGCTCTGGATTCTCCTTCTCTCTTAATAGCTATGATTTGTTTTATCTATCGCTGCCTCAGTTCCTCCACTTCTACAATGACTATAATAATAAAGTCAAGGCTTACTTTGAGCAGGAGTTGGCGTAGTGAGAGTCTTAAAGATGTGATGCTGGCAGATGTTGAAGAAAGGACACATTGGATGCTGAAGTAAAGAATGCTTATGATGTTAAGTTTCTCTCGGTATCCCTTTCAGATTCCTCCAGGGATTTTCTTGTTTTAATTCTAAACTGTGATTAGTAAAGTTCCATATAGTACACTTGAATTTTTGCAAGCACAAGTGCCAAACATCCACTATCTCAGACAAATGTTATAGCCTTTCCTGTGCTCACAACTTTTTAGAAGTTGTCAGGTAGAAAGAAGAAGAGGAGCATTCTTATTTAATTATCTGCCAATTTTCTGGTTTGTTTGGATAATTGTAGCAGGGCTGAAGAATGTCAGATGCCTCTCTAACTTGCATGACTTGTACATTGGTAAATTCAGTGTATGTAAAAAAAAAAGGCAGAGGCGTGACTTCTGTATTACACCCCACTTGGCACCTCCTTGACTGCATTTTGCCACTCATTTATTCCACACTGAAGTTCTCTCCAAAAGGCCAGTCGTCATTTGGGGTTTTAGATATATTAGTTCCCTTTCAGAGTTCTGATGTTCCTATTAAAATGCGTGATACTGGCGTACAATTTTGCATCTGCAAGGAGTTGGGTTGTTTTCATCATTTCATCTTCAAAGTCATAGCATGACTACCATTTCTTACGAATCAGGACGAGACTTAGGAGAAACACGCAGTAGGGGCTCTACCCTATCTGCGTGGGTCAAACATGGAAAAAATGGCAGATACTGCTCTACAATTCTTCCCTAAAGAGTTTCATGAGGTACACCTTGTCTTCCAAACCATTGAAATTAGATAAGCCCCCCAGAGAAATTTTGAGACAAGAGAAAATCCTACGTAAGGTGGATAGCAACCTACTGCAGCTTATCTTTCTGCTGACTGAAAGCAACACCATAACTGTTTTTCAAATCTTTGTGAGCAATCAGCACTTGGAATAAAGCCTCTGGCGAGAGCTAAGCTTGAGCAAGGAGGCAGCTGTGCCGCCGGAGACCATTCTCCCATAATATTGCTGCCTCCAGTCATTAGCAACTGCCTCCATGTTTACTTGGGCTCTTCTACCGCACTTGAGGAAAATACTTTCCCTTACCTCTATTGTCACGGGCAGAACAGTTTCAGCTTGTGGAATTTAACTGAATTTTACTTTATAGCCAGTTAACATAGACTTTTAATTACCGGTTTGCATATGGAGAAACAAAGAAAAGAAACAATTAAACAAATACGGGGAGAAAACCCTTTCTTCCCCTTCCCCAGGCTCAGCTTCAGTCTAACACCTGCCCTTACCCCCTCACTTTGTTTTTGCCACACGTTGTGCTCAGTCCCTGCCAGTCCCTTGGCTGAGGTGATGGACGGCACGGGTGATTGGGTTGGTGCGCGATGGTTTCTTGCTGCTGCTCCTGCTTTCTTGCTTTTTTTCTTCCCCTGCTCCTTCCTCCTCACTCGTTCTCGGATTGCCTCGGTTCTCCACAGCTGTAGTTCCTCAGGGGTGTCCCTGCTTTGGCGTTGGACCTCCATGCAGTTGCCTTAGAGGTGTACCTCCTCTTACAAAATCTCCTTTTGTGTGCCCTCCTGTGCTTCCTCATGTGTCTCCTCCAGAGTTCCCTGCACCCTGATGTCGCCACCCTCCCCTACCCGTGACTGGCCATGGCACAGCGGCAGCACGGGTCGGTAGTGACCAGGACCAGCATGGGGCAGTCCCTGACCTGTCCCACGCAGGGCACCCTGCGCCTCCTGCTACCAAAGCCCTGGCAGCGATGCCCGTGTGCTCAGTGGCGGGAAGGTGAGACGTGGTCATTCAAAGGAAGGGGGGCTAGCACATACTAAGCCAGATACAGTTACTAGTCATCACACGCCGGTTGTGCTGAAGTGCTAAGGATCTCAAACACGTTGAGTAGCATGGAGAAGACAAGTGTAGCTGCTGTGCTGTTTTGAATGAATGTGGATGTGACTGGGCTGTAAAAATCTCAATCCAGGGCAGCTCCTTCAGCCATTTGGCTTTGCAGTTTTGCCCAGTTCCTTACCTTTTGAGTGTCTCCTCCCTCTGTGTTGCTGTCAAGACCAGTATGAAAAAATCAGGAACTTGTCTTTGCTCTGTAAAATCTAGACTGAACACTCTGGGGGTGAAGGGGGGTCCTGTGGTAGCCCAGGGTCAGAGATGTGGTGTGACACATGGTCCCTGCAGCTCTGCCCCTGAGATTTGTTGGGGAGGGGCTGCATGCATCTGCTTTGCAAGCCAGCTTAGGAGGGGCTGAAAGAAAAGGGAGGTTCATAAAAGTCAAGAAAGTTGGTGTATTTGACATTGGATGAGAAGATCTCCCCTTGAAGGTGTCCCAAGATGAGGGACTGAGTAACGAGGCCTGTCATGGGTAGACAGATAAAGACCAAGTGCCTGATAATGGCAGCAACAACATTTTATCTTTGGTAGAAATATTCCATGAGGGGTCTGATAACATAGACAGGGATCATGCATGACTTAGTCACCTGATGCCAACATCTCCCCTTCAAAATAGTTTCTGTGGTCAACGCGATACACACCAACAAAGTGTTTTGCCCTGGTCAGCAGAGCACAAGCTGGGACTGGCTTCTTACCAGCAGGAGAAGGAGCAACCAGCAACATCTCTGAGTTTTCTTTCTAGCGTCAGCTGGACTTTCCAGTGAGCTGAGAAAAGAAGGTGTCGTAGTACTATGCAACCAAGAGCTCACTTTAGAGGTAACTCTAGTGACGAGTTACTTTACTTGTTTTGTCAGTGTTGTTTAAAAGAGAGGAACCTTTTTTGGCACTCTGCCCTTTTCACAGTCTGTTTGTGTTTGTCAGCCTAATTTGAACATTTAAAAAAAGAATTTTGCACCAAAATGAGTATCACAGTGGGAACTAGGGGAAGCAGGAGATGCTTGAATATCTGTCAGGTAAAGGTTGTTTGTGCTCATCACCGAATGGGGTGCGCATGGTTTGGGATCACCGAGTACCTCTTCTTTCTTAGGGAAAGCCTAGGACTGGGAGACCAGAGGGAGTGACGTGTCAGCTCCTGAGTGTCATCAGGGCAGCTCTTGGGGCCTTTTTACTAGAAGAGCAGCTGGTAATGGAGGTAAAGATGAAAATGCACCAGCCAGGCTGCTATTCAGAAAGGGAGTAAGAGGCATTACAGGAGTCCTGTTGATAGCTGGAACAGCTACCTGAAAGTGTAGAGGACACCATCCAAAATCTAAATAATCTCTCTCCTTTTAATCACATTATGCATGTGGCTGATGTACACTTAAGATTCGCTGGTACTCTTCTTTCAACAGTATCCTCTCAGACCTCTTCTCTGTAATTTAAACCCCTGCGAGACAGAGGCTGTATTTGCCCCTTGGAAATCCCTTAATTGTAGATGCTGCTTTCCTGCAGCAATGCAGACCCTGGAACATGCTAGCATGCACATGCTGTCATGTGCCGCAGCTGGCAGATCCAGAGACCCCTTTGAGCTAAACAGGCATAGAGTTTATTTTTTTTTTCTCTTTTACCACTATGTCTTCTAATACCACTGTGAAAAATGTTTCACTGGCCTGCACTGAGTGAATATTTCACCTAATCCCATCACAACCCTGCAGCCGGGGTGAGAGCCACTACGGTTTTGACACAAAACAGAAATTACCATTTTTCTTCCATCCAAGACCTGTTCTGTGAGTTGATCTTGATCACCATTGCAGTCCAGCGATATTGTCGCTGAAGATCAGGCGCTTGTGCTAGGAATGTGCAGGGAAAGAATTTCACCATCTCTATAACTTCCAGCCGACCATTACTGCTATTGAAATAACGCGTGTTTTGATCTCTGGCATGTTTGTTTCTCTCACCATTCAGTCAGGGCTCAAGGGTGACAGAAAAAGCAGATTGTCCTTTAGCTTAATAGGTTGCCCTGCTGTTTCCTGATGCAGAGATCCTTGGTTTAATTTATTGCTGGAATGGATTGCTTCCAAATAAGGATAATCCTCCTCATGCTGTTTCTTCACTTGGTTACCTTCCTGTTCTTTTCACTGGCAACATCAGCCTCTGCGATTCTGGTTTATTCTTGCCAGGAGACTCTTATTCATTTGCTGTGTTTATTGTAGTTATGGTCCTAAACCCGCTATCTTCAGTAGCTTAAAACTTTCCAAGACAATTGCTTCAGGGGCTTGAACTTTTTGCTCATGTTTTCAACCCATAAGTGAGTTCCAGAAGAAGAATCTGCTTGGCTGTGTTGGTAGTGAGGATTTTAAAGTCATGCCTTTTTTTTTCTGGCTAAACACATTGAAAATAATGACTTTATGCTAGATCGACTCCTGCTTGTGCAGGGGAGAGGAAGTGCCAGGAGTTTGCTATCATGAAATTCCTATGGGAAAGCTGCATACAATGCAAAGGCATCTCTCACACCTGCTCTTTAATAAAATGAGATGGTTAATCTGGCTTAATGAATCTCCTTGGCCCTCAAGGCTGGACGCTGGCTTTCACCAGGGTGCTTGTGTCAGTAAAGAGTAAGAACTGCTTCCAAAATAAATGATTGGGTTTTACCTTCAAAACATCGAGTCCTCTCAGATCTGAAGTGGCTTTGGCACTCTCTGCTCCCTTCTGTTCCACTGCTGCACTTCTCTGCACTCACGTGACTGCAGAAGAGAAGATATTAGGGATGAGAGAGGTGGAACTCTGATTTCAGTATGATTGATCACATAGCCCAGCTCAGTCTGATTTTTGTTCCTTATTTCCTGCAAAGACAAAAGGAATAGTATGTGATTGTCTCTTCCCCTCTCCGATTTGTGGGGACTTCACAGCTGTTCTTCCTCTCTTTTTTCTCACTCTGTTCTTTTTTCTTTTTTTTAGGAGGAGGGGGGGCAGCCTGGTGGTGGTGGTGGAAGGGGACAAGGGAGTTGGGAGGGAAGTTAGGGTGCTTGCAACATTCAGATTCAAGCAAACTTGGGGAATTTAAATACTACTTCTCCATACAACCTTTTTCAGGTTCATAGTGTAACAGGCAATGATTCTCACCAGCAGTCAATAATTCAGTCTTGTAGCAGAAGGAAAAGGCACTGTAACTTAATTTTAACTCTATGCAAACTTAATCATCGTCAGCGATTCATTTATGCCAGTAATTTTCAACAAGACGCTCCTCTTCCAAATAGAGGTTGAAAAGAGAGCATGAGCATGCATTTATGACAGAGACAACTTGCTGTCTAACCTCGAGAAATGTTCATATTCAAACACCTCATGCACATGCTGTACCAGACCTTCACCTCCCTCTGCGAGGGGCCTGAGGTAAGGTTGCTTTGTGAACCTTGGAAGAATGAATTTCTCAGCTCCTGCATGATTAACATCTCAGCTGCAAAGCTGCATCAACAGAGCTATTTGGTGCTGGACTAATTACTGGATATTGACAAGGAGGTAGATGTTTTCGTATACTTGACCTCTGCTAATGTTCTGCTGGGCAGCAGCTGTGTTAGCGTGACAGTTGGCTTTCCTGCTTTCAAACCGGTGAAGGGTGTTCTGCCTCAGACCTGCACACTGGTTGTTGGAGGACTGATTGAAATTTGAAGTCGTGCTCTTCCTGTCTGGCCTTTTGACGGAAAGGTTTTAAAATCAGAGCATTGCCCTGTCACCAAGGGACAATGCAAGGTTGCAACAGGTCCTGGATAAGAGAGCGCTGAGGAATGGGAAGTTGACTACTCACCTGTAGTGCAAAACCACCTCATTGATACGCAGGAGACTTCAGTCTCTGTGACTTTCAGTGTCTTCCACAGCATCAAACTGATATTTCAAAGAGATTAAGAACTGAAGGGAACATATGATATCCATTTAAAGCCAAGACTTCAGATTTAATGAAGGCTGTATCAGAATGAGATATGATTCAGATATCAAATTACATTTGTTTAGCCTAACACAGCTTAATAAATCACAGCAACATTTAATAAATATTTATCTTCTTTTAATCACCAGTTAGTGCTTTTTCTGGTCTCCCCATTCCCTTAATGGCTCACTCCTGTATTTATTAAATGTGATTTCCATTTCTCAAATAATCAATACATCTTTTTATTTTTTATAATTTGGGCAGCTTTACTGAACTTTTGTGAGATTTAATTAAGATTAAGGTTTAATCTTTAATTTCAGTATATAAATTACCCCACATTCACTATTAAATCTTTATTTGGGAACCTCATTTGGTATGAAGTCTTGACTGGCAATGTGGCAGGCTCAACAGTAGTTACAGTACAAATGTTAATGAACTTCAGGGGAATCTTTGGATCAGAGGAGGAACTTGGCTGCAATTACGTCTCTTTAGCTGATGTGGGGATGTAATTAATAATCTGAAATGGGCAATAAGGAAGGTAGATTCTGTGTGGCTGACAAAGCTTTTGTTTGCATGGGTATCTGGTGCAGCAGGAGGAGGCAGGGTGAGGTCAGCTGGAAGACAGCAGCCTATGGAAACAATAACACTCGTAAATGATGACTCAGCTGCCAGCACGACGTGTGGCACGCAGGCAGGCTGTGAGTAGGTTTGAGTCTTGCAGAGTACTTCTATGCCACGTGCCCATCCCTCCTAGAGCCGCGTCAGACCCACGGATTCAGCCATGGCCAGTAACTGGAGGGGAGACACCAGGTGTGGTCCAAGTGCTGACACTGGGAATAACTCTTCAGCTCTTGACAAGACCATGACTGCCACAATGCTGATGCTGTGCAGCTCTTTCATACTGTCTTCTCCATCATTATCGGCTCCCTAACTTAAATTAATAATGTGTAAAGCTCTGCATGTCAGTGACAAAGTATAATTTATATTTCAGGGTACAGGCATTTTGTGGCCCTCTGCTTGTCCTAGGCATGCCATGGGTCTCATCTGCCTGCTTGCCTGGCTGTCATTGCCATGAGAAAAAGAGTGAACTAACAAAGAATCAAAGAGGAAAGCAAAATGGTATTTGGGTATGTCGTCACAATTTGGGCATGCACCTGGATCTTGGGGAATACTCTTAGGTTCCACAGCTCAGGTAGAGCTTACATCCCTAAGGAGACTCTAGCAGGTAGTTCAAGTCAGCCATGTTTGAGTCAGACTGGGAGCTCATATTGTTTCATGGCTTCAGCATTGTTGGTTCTCTTGATACAGGTCAAAAGTTAAATGACTTTTTTACTTTGGTGGGTTTTTTTCCATCACAGGAAGGTTTGCATTAAGTCCCCTGCAGGGTGTCTTAGGATTTGCAGAAAACTTGATTTGGTTTACATATAGAGCTAAGCATATAATCACTAAAAAATCCATAATGTTGCATGTAATATTTATAAAGTTAATGCACTGGTCTCCAAATGTTCCATGGTTCTGTAACATCTGTCACGTATCAATATAATAGTCTCTGAATTTTGTATGACTGCAGAACATCACATCTGTACAGCCCTGTCTAGCGACCTGCTGCCTGGAATGGTTGAAGTGCCCCTTTTCCCACTCCTACATGTAATTTAGCCTGCCCTGGGGGGCTGAAGGCCTTTCTGATGCCAACAGGGGTGTCACTTTTTGCACAAAATGTTGTAGATTCATTCAGAGTTTTCACTTGACCACTGGACAAACCTTTAATCCTTGTAAAATTACCTTGTCCTTAAATGCTACTCAACCAGTTTTTAACTGGGCTTTAAATCCTTCATCCTTTGCTTGACATGTCTTCTTGACGTTCCTTTCTCTAGCTGTATGAATACTGCAAGGTAAAAATACATACTTAGGTACTTCATACTGCAGCACAGCCATTTTATATCTTATCTGGGAAACAGCCACTGATTTTAATTAGTGAAGGACTATCTCCTCTCTCTGGTTCTATCAGTGTGACTAGTGCAACATAACTCTTTACTGCTATTGGAGGTGGAGGAGATTATCTGAGGAACTTTGTGCCTGTTTGGTTGGTTGGGTTGTTTTGGAGTTTTTTTTGGTTGGTTGGTTTGATTTGGTTTTTTTTTTGTTTGTTTTTTTGTTAGGTGGCTGCAGGCTCTGTTGGTAATGTACAGAGACATGCCTCAGGTTGAGGAGAGCAGACTAGGACCCAGGGAGGAATCCTTGGTGCTGCTACACAAGCTGTTTCAGATTAATAGCATCCCAAACTGCCTGTTCTGTTGGCTGTTCCACCAGAAGGCAACAGCGCACCTAATGACATGAGAAAGGAGCAGGAGTTGTTTCCTCTAGCTCCTCTCAGTCCTCCAGTTTGCTACCCATCACAGGTTTTGAGAACATCTGTGATAAAATTGTTTGCAGTAGCAAAGAACTAGACTTGGTCCAGAGGCCCTTTAAAGCCCAAACTGGTTTAGACTAAGACATTGCTCTCTAAGGTAATCAGCAACACAGCAATCAGTAGAAAAACAAATAAATGTGTATCAGATGTATATATATCATATACTGATACATATCAGTGTATCAGAACGAACAGATTAGGTGCATTAATCCAAGACACAGGGTATTGTTTATATTGAATATCCAAGATAGGAGTTCTTTTCAGACTGCTTACTACTGCCTCCTGCCTTCTCTCTGCCGTGAGACTCCTCAGTGGAGCAACTCCTTGGTCCTTTGAAGGGCCAGTGAGTTGTCTTGCAAACAGCAAACTTCAGTCCCGGTGCGCGGTAGTGTCTGGCTGTGATCAGGCTGTGGAGCAGTTTGTGCCTTGCGTTGTGAAGCCCTGCAGTGGGAGGAATGATGCACTGGGGCGTGTTTGCTGGGGAGCAGGCTGAACATTTGGAATTATCAAACCCACAGTATTCACATTGAAGTCCTTTGTTAATGCCACCTACCCTCTTTGTTGGAAAGAGACACTCTGGCAAGCTTAGTGGCCTGATCTAACAATAGCATGAGTACAGGACGTGAACATCTGTACCTCATTGCTGACACCGAGGTACCACTTGGCTTTGGTTGAATCTGCTGTAATCTAGTAGCAAGAGTTCTGACTTAGCTTCTGTGTATTCTTGCCTTTAGTTTACCTCTGCACCATAGAAGTTGTGAATCCCTGCATCCTTGGGGATGATAGAAGAACAATGAATTATAGCAAGGATGAATGCTTCTTTCACTAACATCTCCTCAAATTATTAGTACTCTTGACTTTGTAAATAGGGGGCCAGGAGGTTGGCGTCTGTCCTCTGTTATCAGATTGTGCAATGTGGTCTTGGGGAGTTTTGCTGTAGACAAAACAGTTCAGAGAAAATCCAAAAGGTTAAAGAGGAGGAGATGGTTGCCTAAGTCGGGGGGGTGGAAACATTAAGAGCAATTAATGTACAAAAAGAGTAGTTCATCAACAGCAAAGCAGGTGAAGTCCCGGCTGGTCCGCCAGCTGTCTGCAGCTACCACTGCTCAGCATCTGCAGACAGACATTTTGTTGTGCATAGCCTACAGCACTAAGGCGAGGATGCTTTGGGAGGGGATGAGGCAGAGAACTGCAGACACTTGAATGAAATATTGGATAGGAAAAAAATGGCAGCTTCTGGCAAAGCTGAAAAATGAGGTAGGAACACCAGGGGCTGGGCATTGGGAAGAGTCTTCCTCCCCATTAGATCACTCGGAAGGGAAAGGAGGCAGGCAATTGTAGGACAGGAGCGTTGTCTTTCCCTTTCCCACCCCCATGCCAGGTTGAGGATGGATGGCCTTGCCTTCTACATCTTGTGAGGGTGATTGCTGCTATGCTATGCCAGTTGCATGGCTGCCAGCCTCTTCTAATTTGCATGTAATGTATGGCAAAGCCATAACGTCATTTCATTGCATAGATCTTGCCAGAGACCACATTCAGAAGCCTGCTATGCAGTTTCTGGCTGCGACTCCACAGCATCAGTTGCCCCATCAGTCACTTTGGCATTGAGTTTCCAAAATCGAGTCAGGATGCCAATTACTTTAATGAAGCTGCAGATTCTAAAAAGGACCCCCCCACACACACCTTGCCCCTGGCTACTGTTTCCCTGGGAGAGGCACGGACAGTTTTGACAGACACTTATTTTTTTGCAATGGAGCATGCAAGAACATCTGGGGAAAGAGAGGGACTTCGCAGTTGCCTCCAGCTGAGAAGAAAAAGGCATCTTGGCACAACTGATGTGGATGCCCTTGGCTGACAGATACCATCTGAGTTGTGCCTCGTGAAGGCAGAACAGCTTGGTGCCTTCAAAGTGCACCAGATCCAGAGGTATCACTTTCCTGGATGCACTGCTATTGTTCTGCTTCCTTCTTGTTATTAATATTAGAAACTTGGCAGGGAAGCCGAACATGAGGTAGGGCCACAGTTAGGAAAGGTTGGGGTTGGGCACGCTGGTTATTTAAGAGAAGGGTTCACAGCCAAGCTGGTGACTGCCTGGAAGGGATTTGGTGTGGACTAGCCAGGATTTTGTTGTGCTAAGGCTGTACCAGAGGAAAGCCCTCCACACACACGCGCACAGGGGCTTCTGCTGTATTTTGTGCCACCTTCAGTTCCCACAGCAAAGGGTCTCTTCCCCTTATGCTGAAGGGGAAATTGCTCAGCTTGGAGGAGGTAGCTCAGCCTCTCTGCCCTTCCATAGGTTCAATCACTAGAATGCAACATATGCACTCAACATGAGAGAAAATTCACCTCGGCCATCAAGGTTCTCAAATCCATGGGTCTCATGCCAGAAAATAGCAGAGCCATGCTCTCCAGGCACAATTGCCATGTCAAATACAAAGGCATGCACTCTTATCTCCATGGCAAACCCTGGGACAGGGAAATGCCTTTTTGTTGAGCTCTTTCAGTTTGTTTTGTGTAGCACCTGGCGCAAGAGGACCCTGGTCTGTAACCACAGAGCCCGAGTGCTGCTGCAATTCATACGTTGAGACGATGACAGTGATGTGTAAAATGGCAGGACCCCATTTCCATGTTAATGAGATGCAGGGCAAGATGAGACCAGGGATCAAAGTTACGCTGTGACACCAGATCGATTCACTTCCTCTGTTTGTGCCTCAGTTTCTCCATCTGTGAACTTCTTGATGACGTACTTTCGTTATGTTACATGATGTGTTTGAGATTTGCTGTATTGTCTGCGAAAGTGGTTGTAATCCACAGATGTTGTGGACGTGGAAAGGATTATCATCATTATTTCTGACAGGCAGCTGTAATTCATCTTTGCTTACCAGACCCCTATGGTAGTTTTGTTGTGAAATGAGTAAGGGTTATTTCAGCATGGGAATGATGTGAGCTTATTTGTTGTTGAGCCTGGTAATAAATTGGCCCCAGACAGTGTTGCCTGAGCTGTGCGAACAGGGAAAATTTTACGATTCTTAATTTAATTTGTGTTTTCTATTTCCCACTATTTGTATTCTCTCAAAGTCTGAAAACACTTCTTCACCGTTTGATCTGGACTTTTCCGATTTGATGAATGCTGATTATTTCCTTTTCTCGTTTCCTGAGGTTTTTTTCTTTTTTTGTATAAAGTACAAAACGATGACTTAATTATGTTAGTCTGTCTCTTGAAAGTAAGGCTTTTTTCAGTTATTTTAAGCTCCCTCCGCTGGAGGCTTCTGCAACAGCATTGGAGAATGAAACAACCTGGGATAAATACGATTTGACTTGGGTTTATGCTGTGCATTCCTATAAGAAGTATGAGAAAAGGAGGCGGTGTTTCTCTGTTGTCCAAGTCCAGCATTTTCAGTGAGAGGATCTTAAAGCATTTGGCATATGCTAAGGACTTAACCCTTATCACAGACCTTTGGGAAGTAAGTGGAGTGCTTTTAGAGCAAAATATATGGATCCAGTTAAGAGGAAGCCTTAAGAGATGATGTACTGAGGAGTGGGATGGGAGGAGGATGAGGGATGCAGGATCATGGTGAGAGCTGCAGAGGAGAAGGTTCTGGCACCATTTTGAACGGACAGTGCATGTAGTAGCAGACGGGAAGACAATATTGTCCAGAGGAAGCTAGGAAAGAAATCAAATGAAAGGCTCACAGGACTGACTGAAATAAGTTTGCAAGAGTGAAAACTCTGCAAGTATTCTTCCCACCACCTTTCCTCATGAGGGTCACTACACATTTTTCCATCCCATGCCTCCTGCTCAGAACTTGGGGTTTTTCTAAATCCTGCTGCGTGCTCACCACGATCAAATCGCTCAGGGAAACCCACTGCTTGGAGCCAGCGGTGCCTGCAGGAGTGTCACCGCATGCTACCCTGGCCCCCCTCACCTGTGCAGGAGGCCTGGGGAACCCCCCCCATACCAGGAGGCCCCGTGCACAGGTTTGCTTTGCGAAGGTGTGGGTGACAGTGCAGAGAGAAAGATGTCTGTCATGGTGATTTTTCTTCATTTTTGCATACAGCTTTTTAATAGCTGTGTAATAAACCAGTATTGATGAAAGAGGTCATTTGCCATCAACTTACTTGGTTTTCTGCAATGAGCTAATGTTTAATTAATGTGCAATAACTTTTGCAACCGAATGTATCCCTTTAGATTTACTATAGGGGACAGTTTGAACATCAACTTAAACGGCCAATGACTGCAAATGTATTTATTAAGGTTTAAACATGTGTAAATGAGTTTGTGTCTATTTGCAGAGCTGTTAAACTACAGTAAATATGTTCTTTGTCAATTGGTGGTTAATTAACATCCATTAGTTCTCCATTAAGAGCACAGTTTGGTGTCTGAATTTCCTTGCTTAGTACTAACTTTGAATTAGGGCTGTATTTTTTCCTCTTTCTACAGAGCAGCATTTTCAAAATCCGCTTTCTCTGTAGGGTTGGAGTGCTAGGAGCAAGAAGATGTGCCAGTTCTCGGAATTTACCTTGCAAGGGAGGAGATTCAGAAAGGGACAAGTGGAATTTTATTGCTCAGCCTTACAGCTCCTATTTATGAACTTAGCAGCATCCTCCCTCGCAGACGTCTGCCTCCCAGACTTCTGCAGCCAGCGCAAGTTGTGGAGTCGGCTCAGGTGTTTAATGCCTTCCTCTCCCTGTGAGGCTTTTGGGATGCATTAACACAACAAGCTGGTAACCCCTGCATGGAGGATGCATGCTGGGCAGATCACGGAGGTCCTGGTTTACCCCAAAGGAAGTTTTTAAGGTTGGCATTTCTGAGTGAAGGCTTTTGGGGGCAAGGGAGGTGAGGTCCGGGGAGTGTCCCCTCTCGGCTGGCCGCTATGTCAGCAAACAACCACAAGGTGACACTGTCCCAGTACATTATTTATGTTTTGACAGAGGGACGTACATTCATTCATTTCGCATAGAAGATGGTTCTGTGCATCAGCATCTGTTCCCTGTTTCTTAGCTGAGAATTAAAGGTCTGAGCCTGGCATTATGCACTTGTTAAATCTAGAAATTAAGGAGATTTTCAAATTACCTTCAATACGCGTAAGCACTGCCATTTTGCAGTGTATAGCCTTAAAGAGTAACAATCCTTCCCTACTTACAAAATTGTCTGAGAACTTTGTCCTACAGCTGAAAAATGCCAGAGCAGTCTCCGTGACTGTCCCGGGTTATCAGGGAAGTTTTGTCTCTCTCTGCCGCTCCTTTGCAGCTATCAGCATTTGGGGTGATAGAGTGTGCTGCTTACAGGTAAAGACGGGGAGAGTCCTGTTTCTTTTTTTCAGTGTGCAAATATGTTAGTAGGGAAATATACGCCTGAGAGGCCTTTTGTGAGGTAGGCTTTTACCCAGAAAGCTCCATTATCTTTATGTGCCGGGTAAAAGAAATATTTATTTATTTAAATACAAGAACGCTTTGATTGTTTGCTGGAATTGTTTTTGGATGGTAACACTGAGTGAGGTTAAGTTGTGCTATATGTGTATCTCGGGCATTGAGTTAGTGGGGACTGGCGTAGATCTGATGTAAATGGCTAATACGGTCAGCATCTGGGAGTGAGGTACCATAAGGCATGTCAGGTTTTACAGTCAGACACAGTATCGAAAGCATCTTGTAGAAAACAAATCTGTAAAGTACACTGAAATACAGGTAAAAGGCATGTTTGTAAGAGTAGACTTTGAATCTGATTTTCCCCAGGGTGATGTTTGTTTACACCTGGCTATCTTGATTTACCAGGTCAGGTTTAAAGAGTTAACTGGGTTGTATGTGTGATTGTGAAGAATAGGCTGAACCTGATACTACTGAACCTGAGTTGCCTCATGCTCTGTGCTTGGAAACTTGGACTGGCGTAGATCTGACATTAGCTAAATTGGTAGCAACGTTAACTGCTTCCCGTTGATTTCTCCCTCATGAACCTGCAGTCTCCCTGCGGTTTGTTGCTCTGAAATTATTAAAGGAACAGTCAGGGAAAACAACAAAAGTTTAATCAGCTCAGTCTTGTTTGATTAATCAACAAAGTCCCCCCTTCAGTATCCTAGTAGTTGGGACCATCAAGAGGAATTGCCCCTGTGTTTGTGTAAGGGGGAGCACAAGTGAAGCGTTGAACCATTCAGGCCAGTTCTAGAAATGCAGTAAATGGGCTTTCCTAGAAAAGCACTAACTCGTTCAGGCTCCCTCTGGTCCCGTGCACATTTCCCACCTCCCTGTACATGAAGGTTTTTGTGGTACCTGGTGTGGTAGCAGAGTCCTGTGCCATTGCCAGTATTAAAACTGTGCAGCCTAGAGAGAAGAGTGTCTATCAGTAAGCATCTAGATGTGTAACCCATTGCAAGCTTCTGACAAGTTTTGTGTTAAGGTGAGACATCTATTATTAGCAACCATGACTTGTTCTCCACTTTCCCAATTCTAGACAGACAGGTCCTTGAAAAAACAAATCTGTACTCTGCAAAGAAGTGGATATGACAACCATATTAGTTGCGGACATAAACCCAAGGCAGCAGCAGCAGAAACTTGTTCCTTCAGCTCCCTGGACGCAGGGTTGACCTGAAAGAACTCATCCCAAAAGAGCAGTAATCCAAAAAGTCAAATCCCCTGCAGGATGCTTTACTGACTCATAGGAAGAGAGACGGGCTGGCTTCTAAAGCATGAAATTGTCCATTGGGGCTGTTGGGTTTTATATTTACTTCTTTGCTAAATACGTCAGCCCTTCTTGCTGCAGTCAGTGCTTCCCATTCACGAGCTCAGTAGAGGCCGTAAGGAATAGGTTGATGATGTTTTGCTGCAGAAGACGAGGACAGGCAGGCCCAGCCTTAGGGGAGGATGGGGACAGGCAGTGCCTAACTAATAGAGTTATCAAGTTCAGTGGGGAAACCTGAACTACAGCTCCCAGGAGGCATCCCCTTCCCAGAAGCAGATGCCGTGTATTGCTGAGAGACTCAAAACAAAGTGCACTAAATTAAGAATGGCAAAACCTTTTGGTTCCATTGAAAACACCAAAATTTCCTAATCAACCTTGGTACTTTTTTTTTAAGGACTCTTCATTTTGGAAATTTTAAAAAAATGTTTCAACTCTTGACTCTAATTTAGGATGAAAACCGGTGATGAAGTTGTTGGAATTTTCCACAAGGAAAAAATTCCGATTTGTTTTTTTCTGAGCTCAGCTCTAAAAATTGAGGTAGCTGCACTTGTTTCTGTGAAGTGCTTTGATATCCATGGATGAAAAGAACTATAGAAGTGCTAATTATTGTCATACTGGTTTTAATTATTCTGTCATACTGACGGAGTGACTGCCAGTTTTCAGCCGGCAATGTTTTTTCACAAGATGTTGTCCAGTCCACAGTTTTCGTAGAAACAGTCAGATACTTTTTAATTGTTTTAAAAGAAAGAAAAAAAAGAAAATCCTCTCATGCTTAGCAGCTGCTACAATTCTCTGATGGAGGTTCAAATCTGCCTACATTTATACAGGATGTTAGTATCAGGAGGAGATGGAAAGCTCCATTTGCTAGATATTAGGGAGAAAACAGTGGGAGTTGCTGGCAAGGATGAGACAGTCTGAAATTTGCTGTGTACGATAATTTAAAATGGAAAATGTGATTTCCAAAAAATCTGGGAAAGGTGTGATTCTTCACCTTTTTTTACTGTTCCTGCTCTTGTTATTTATTTGCAGTACGTTTTATTCTTTCTCTGGGAAGGTCTAAATGAAGTACTGTATTTCCAGTCAGCTCGAACCCACTCAGCCGAACTGTTTAATTCAACCAGTGAGCAGATAAATTTGTTTATCTGGCAATATCACTGCCTCTCCCGGGAGAGAGTTTAAAGGCCCTCAGCACTCCCCTTTCTTTCCATCCTTTCTGCCTGGCTTTGCCGCAGCCCCTCTCAGGCATCCCTGTCTCATCCAAGGCCCGTGCTGTGTCAGTGGAGTCCCGTGGCTACACCACAGGTGTGTGTTTATCCCTACAAAACTACCCAGCAAAATTTGCGTGGTTTACCTCAGGAACTCCAGCAAAGACAGAGTACCTGGTGAGACACAGCCAGAGCAATGTCAGTGCTGGCTGGAGCTTAACGCATATCCTAAGGGAGGATTTAGGACCAGGGAAACAATATGCACAAGCCTATCTAGGGATGTTCTCCTGGCAGAAGTACGAGTGCCATGATTTCACTGCGGGAAAGGAACAGTGCAGGACCGTAAGTGACCGTCTGTTAGTGACCTGAGCTACAACCCACGTATGAAACAGGATATCTATAGAAATGGGATAAAAGTATTCCTATTACACAGCCATCTCCCATGGGGCAAGAAGTTGCCCCATTGAAGGGACATCAGTGGACGTGAGTGGGTAACTCTGCTTCGGAGGTGCCACATTTTGGTGCAGGCGCTTTCTGTCTGTGCAATACATGGGAATAAGACGGAGCTCTGCAGAATCCTCCATAATTGTGTTATGTCTTCTAGAGAAAAAAAGCACTTGCAGAAGACACAACTGGTATTGGCAGGTCGCTTCCTCCCTGTCACGGCTTTTTGTGTCCCTATGTCAGCAAATGGATATCTAGGGCAAGCAGTGACTCTTCAAAACTGACACTGGGCAGTTGCTCTCCTTAAAAAGATAACAGTGATACTCTTTTGGAGAACAGGCTTTCCCCCCTGGTCTGTCAAATGATGTGTCAGATTGTTAAAACACAGAGGTGATTTGCTTTTTCCTCATTTGCACTCTTTGCTCACTTTCCGTTTATTTCCAGTGACATAGTCTATTTCTTCAATGCCAAGATGATGCAGCAAATGGAAACCTAAGCAAAGTCTTAAACATCCAAGTCCTTTCACACACGTATTCTTTGGTTTAGGTCATTTGTGTAAAAGGCTTTGATGCAGCACACAGTAATATTGCATTAGGGTTTATTAATATGAAACAGAAAGATTTGCCCTATCACTGCAGTTACTATTCAGTTGTTGCCTAAGGATTAGAATGCTTTTAAACAGATAATATACAGTTATTTTTCCTGTCCTGGAGGGAGCCTGGTGGTTCTCCATGTAAAGCAGAGGAAGCACATACATGGTGAATGTGTCACCAGGGCCTCAAAAGCCTCTTTTAGACTCTATGATGGTGGTTTGGTGCCGGACAACTAGATCTCTGGCCTGGTGACATTCAGGTGACTGTCCTGCCTGAGCAGGGAAAAAGGTAGAAGAAATAATACAATTTCTTCTTCAGTGAGTTGCTCAGAGAAACAGCATGAGGGAAGTAAAGAATATATGGAGAGAATATATGGAGAGGAGCCCTTGCTCTGAAGAGGCAGTGGGTGTATTTAAAGTGTTATTGTTCAGCTGAAGCAGGAAATTCTCTTTTGGAATTAATTTTGAAAACCTAATTTAGGGTCATGTAAAAGCAGCTTGCAGAATCCTACCAAATGCTTTAATTTAGGAAAGAAAAATCAGGCTGGATTCACAAAGGTACTGGGAAAGGTAGTGTTTTCTTTCCTACCCTGTGGTCAGAGGTCACGAACCAAAGCAAGACAATTTCAGTATGAGCCTCAATTTGTCTGGGTGAATTGACATGCCACCGGTGAAATTCTGCCAGCCTGCTGGCAGGCCTCTACTTTCTAGTGTCCAGGATCAGGTCCACGCTATTAACTTTTGTTCCTCTAATTGTAACCATGAGGAAACGTGATGCTGAGTGTGACACTACAAGAGGCGAAGTGCAGGTGCAGCTCTCTGGCCTTGTAATCTTTTTGCCAAGAGCGTTTATTGGGGGAATGAAGAGATAGGAAGTACATTACAGCTGCATCAGCAGTATGTCAGCTTCAGGTGGGTTTGCCAACATAGCTAAACCTTTAGGTCTTTCTCATGGGAGCTTTAAGGTGAAGCTGTCTTTGGGGGCATGTATTAACAGCCTAATGAAAACAAGGCAGTATGATTTTAACATATGTTAAGCATAATGGCGAGAAGTAGTCTAAGGTTTAACTGTGATGATGTTTTTAATACATCATGGAAGCATATTGCCTTATTTGTGCTAAGCTGTTGATACATTTTAGCTAGTTAAATACACGTTCTTTGCACTTCCTAAATCCCACTATGGACAGGGCAAGTAAAAGTAATTTCCTTAAAAGAACACTTATACCACGTTAAAATCCCAAATGCAGTCCCTAATTGGAGTTTTCCTTTTTTCTGATGAACGTGAGTCTTACTGTGGACTTTCTCTATTTCCTTTTGAGGAGGTCTGATGAGGGAATAAGAATATATTTTTTTACATTGTTTTTTCTTCTTTATGTCTCATTGATTATATTCCAAGTATTGCTAAGAAATATTCAGAAACCATTGATCATTTCTCTGGCTGGTCTAAGACACAAGGAGAGAATCTACAAATCATACTGAATGCTTTGAGGTTGTTTTTCCTGAAACACTTCCTAGTCTTAAACTTCATTTCCCTTTACCTTAATTTTCCAAAGTTTTCTATTCTGACTTAGTATTAATGTGACTTAGTTGCTGTGGTTGCCAGATGAGTCATCAAAACAGCTTTGCATCTTTCAGGGGGATGCTAGGATTTGGCAATCTCTTCCACGCTGGCAAAATAGTCTAGGGAGATGAGAGCTATAACCTGCTGGGGGAAGTTGTCCTGAACTGCTGGATTCAGGGAATCAGACAAAGTTGAGCAGTAAATTCTTTTTGGATTTACCATTAGAGCTTCATTAGCTCAATAATCGTAGTCCAATCACAATATTTCTCTCTGTGTACTCAACTCCATCCATCTCCCATACAGCTCCCAAACACTTGGCAGCTTTATAGAAAGATATTACAGGAACTAGAAACAAGGGGCCCTGGCTTCACATCGTAAAAGCTCTTGAGTGCAGAGCTAAGGGTCGTTTGTCCAGTATTGGTGACATTTTGAATCTTTCTGTTGGGAGTTGAATACATCTAGTAAAGGAAAAGTACACTGCATGTTCCCCAGTCATCAAGATGTTGACTCTATCCTGGCCAGGGTCCTCAAACAGCGTGTTTTAAGATTGGCTCCTGGGAGTGAGGAGATCCTTAGAAAGCTAGAGAAGTATACTGGAAGTTGTAAGGAAGACTTGATCCCCAGATGAAACAGGGTTTTCTTCTGTCCTGTCTGGGCTGATTTGTTTTGCTGTCTTGTTGTAAGCATTATTCCCTGACAAAAAGACCACGGAGCTTAAAACTTTATCTTTTTCCTATTCAGTTATCGCAGTAGGGTGGAATATCACCTATGCCAGTCTCGCCTCACTTGCTCACACACACACGCACGCAGACACAGAGCATAATGGTGTCATATGCCCCTTTCTACAAAGGACTGTACCCTGCCCCTCCTTCACCAGAGTTTCTGTCCTTAGGGACTTGCAGTGCCTGGTGCATCACCCGCAGCTCTGTTGTGCTGTGTAAGTGGAGCTGGGACAGTTCACCCTGTGTGAAACCTGAATCCTTTGTGCAATTCTCTGTGCCAGCAACAGCAAACCACCTTTTCAGTCCAAAGATTTAAGCCATAACACATTCACACTTCCCTGTGTACAAACAGAATGTCTGCTTCATGGAGCTTTCTCGTTGCAAAGCTTTGAGGGACTGCAATCACTTTATATATAAAGTGTTGATTTCTTGTAGTTTCCTTTGGACATTTTTGAGTGTTCGTGGTCTTTCTCTGCTTCATTTGACCATGCTTGATTTGCACAGTGATATACAAAGAGCCATCCAGTAACAGAACCTCATCAGAGTCCAGCTTAGAAGAAGATGAAAGCAGCAGGGGCCATTCAGAGGCTTTCGATTACCTCTGTAAACATCTGCATGACAGCTGTCATTTGCTGGTAACTATATTTAACAAAATGCTTAAATTTCACTTCAACTTCAGTTGCATTTCCCTTGACTTTGCTTTTATGATATTAGTGCAAAAGTGTTGGCATGATGGTTTACAGTGAGCAGTCAAGAGTCTCGTACCAGCAGTGTAACTCAACGGGCAAATATTTTTGAACAGGTGTCCCTGCTCCTTATTGAACCTCGACTCTTGCTTACAGATGTCTCAGTCTTTCAGCCATGGAACAGAGGCTGGGAATTTCAGTTGGTATGAGCAAGGCATTCTCAACTCATCAAACACTTACCAACAGTGGACAGATCTGTTTCAAGAGGTCTTGAACAACAGTGGGGGGTGATCTATGTGGGATACGTTGCTTGTGGCTAGGAATCTGGTCTGTTTGGCCTCTTGGTGTCTGAATTTTATTGCTGATTGAATGATGGCAATAAGACAGGGCAATTGGTAGTTGCAGCATATTCAGATAGGGCAGATATTTCCCAGGGAAATATTCTCGTATGTCCGTGTTTGCCAGGAATATGCAGAGAGTTTGTCTGAAGTCAGAGGACGAAGGTTTTCAAAAACTTACACTTGTGTGTGTATTCCATTGTGTCCTTTAGTTAGAGAGGAGGAAAGGCAAGGCAAGGCAAGGCATGGAATTAATCCAGACTTCCACAGAGCCAAATCTGTTTGCACCCCAGTATCCTCTTTCCTGACGCTAAAAATTGCCTTTATCCTCATTGGGTGCTTAACAGATCTTCCTGTATGGTCTTCATCTGCCTCTTGGCACTGGAGGATTGGCCCAGCTAGTGACAGAGACAGGGCATGTCAGCTCTCTCTCTGGCATTACGTTCTCTTGGGTGGTTGCATGGTGTGTCCCAAGCACACAGTCAATACAGAAGTAATTGCTGGGTTTGGGAACATGAGAACCTAGAGCTAGCTGCACTCTACTCTTACTAGCAGCTGACTTTTGCTTTTGGTAATAGTCTTTCCTGTCATCCCCTGGGAGTTTTATTTAACCAGTGACAGAAGAGACCTAAAATGCAGTTCTTACTCTGGCACGTTATCTCTTTAGACTGGGGTCACTTCCTGCTTGTCATACTGGTTTTGGAGCGTTGGGAAGCATTCTGAGATGAGTGGCAGTGTCCTGTTGAACGTCATGCTTGTGGCAAGAGAGGACTAGACTTTAAGTACCTGCTCTGCTCTTTCTGTCAAGCAATTCCCTGCAGATACACATGGTCAGGGAGATGCTGTAAGAATATGGGTTTCCTGCTGGCATTGGTTCTTGCATTCTCCTCTGCAGAGAGTGTTTCTTGAATAGGGACCTTAGTCTGAACACTGCTTTCACTTCATATTGTGTTCTAATAATATCACAAAAGAGACATGAAATGGCTTTGATCATAGGGAGTAAATGCCACCAAATATTCTTCTTCCTGCAGCCTTTTCCTTGCTACATTAAAAATTCATGGGCAATAGCAGCTTCTTCTTCTCAGGACTTAGCTACATCAGCAGATGGGGAGAGTGGGCAGGAATACCAGGGCATGTTGATGGACAGAACAGGGGTATCCTGACAGAGCTGGGAGCACGAGAAATTTGCACTTAATTTGCTTATGCTGGGTCTGTCTGAGGCCAGTCAGATTCATTGTTTGTTCCTCACTTTGATGAGCAATGAGCTTACTGGAAAAATGTTGTAATTCAGCTAAATGGATGTGAATTTGAAGGTATGCCTTAATTTCCATTTTTGCATTGTTCTCTGCGTTGTGCTCATTCTCCAGCCAAGAAGAATTTACAGGGAATGAGGGCAAGAGGCAGACTCAAGAGGTGAAATCATAGCCCCACTGAAATCAGTGGCAAAGCTTCACTGTTCTGGGAGCCAGGATTTGGGCCAGGATCTGTCCAAGGGGCCTCTGCCTGTCAAAGTTGCCTTTGACATGTCAGACACTGATAGACACCTTGGATGGGAAAATTCTTTGAGCTCCTTATGCCCCAGATCCTTGTCAGATCAGTAGGTTGCAAAGGCTTACTTGGGCAGGTAGCTCCCTGCGTTTGGCAGGAGTGTTTTATCATCCCAAGCCTGTAAAAATCTTTCCTGCCAGCTCCTTCATGCTATACACTCACCAGCTAAACGCGGCTCTGGTAAACCATTTCTACCATTCATTGTTGTGACTGTATGTAAAAGTGGTTGTCCTACCAAAAGCTCAAAAGCAGATGCTCGAGTGACTCAAAGCTCTCCCCTTCAAAAATTCAGGCTCCCCCTGGATTCCCACTTGTCTGGCAAACACAGGATGATTCCTTGCAGGCAGAAAGAACAGGGTGAAAAGGTCTTACAGGCAATGACTGTGACTAAGAAGCGATCGGTGATATTCCCTGAGGACAGTTGAGGTAGCCTCACCAAGCGTAGTCGGTCTGGTATCTGGGGTTCATCTTCCAGCCCTTGCCTATAGCAGAAGGCAAGTAATGAAGTGTGGAAGTGCCCTACTCAGAGCTCCATCTCATCATCAAACGTTTTCTTTGGGCTTTTTGTTACCCTGCTCTGGTCTGATCCAACTGTAGTGATTTTGTCACATCCGTTGCCTTTGTTCAGCCAGCTGCCAGGGTGCTCTGACCAACCTGCTCTTTGTCCTTCCCTGATCTCTGCCTGCTGGAAGAAGCTAGCAGGCTCATTACATTATCCAAAAAATACTGGTGTGTTGTATAAATCAGAAAGGTAATGAAGTGTTGCTGAAGACCACAACTATGCAGAAATCCCCAGGCGTTTCACAGGAAGCAAAGCTTCCGTTCCTGTTTGGGCTGTTGGCTCTTTGTTTCATAAAGCCCCGCAAGCTGCTGGATCTAACAGGTCGCTGGAGCCGAGTCAATTGTCAGTAGAGGGAATGTGTCTGCTGGCACTTCAGGGCCTGAGCCTGGCTCCGACAGGTCAAGTTCCCACAGAGATTTTACGCCCCTCCAGGAGAACACCTGCCTATTCTTACTCTTGCCTGGAAGCTTTTATACATGTCCCCCAGACCGCTGCTTTAGAGAGGTATTTCAGGATGTCTGCATCCCTCGTCCGGCCCAGCCTTAGCAGCGCTGTAAGCAGCAGTTCAGGGAAGATTTCTCTCCGTTGAGAGTTATCGCTTTTTCTGATAGGTATTGCTTCATCTGAGCGGCTTTCAAGCATGTCCGCACTCAGGTTTGCTTTGCTTTATCCAGGCTGATTTAAACACGAGTTAGGATGAGACTGAAGCAGGGTGGTGCTGAGACGTGGTGCGGCTGCTGCTGCAGGCAGTGAAGCCCACAGGCCGTACAGCTGCCCCGCTGCTGCATCCAAGCACAGGACTGTGCTGGAGGCTCCTCGGTCCTGTCTGACAGAACCAGCAGCTGGAATTGCCTCCAGCAAAATGCCTCTTCTCCCTGAGAAAAGCTACCTTATTCCTGCACCTCTCGATGGGCATGTCCTCCATCATTCCCACCCAACTCCTCCTTCCCCTTTCCCCATGCTTAGAACTGGATCTAAAGTCCCCACTCCTGGCCCTACTTCTGTGCCATCTGGACTCATGCCTAGGACAGTGCTATTAATCTGGCATCTTCCAGCTCCCTTAGAGGCTGCTGAAAACACCCTGTTTTCCCTTTCTGGCACCAGGTGTTGGGCAGTTTTGGCAAAATATTGGACTAGGAATAAAAGGGGTACAAAGTGAGACTCAAAAAGGTACAGCATAATATTTTCAAGGAGGTTGTGTTTAACAACAGATGTCCATTTAATCTAAGCAGACAAAAGCATGATTCAATTCAGTGCCTGGATGATAAAGGAAATTACATTTGTGCTTAAAGCAACATGAAAAATTTTTAACCTGAGGTGGTAATTAATCATTAATGCCACTGATGAAGGGTAGATCTCTGCAGTTGGAGCTGCTTAAACCAAAGCTGAGAGCCTTTCTTTAACAAAGTGCTCTGGCTGAGCCACTGGTTATGGCTTCTTGCCAGAAGTGTGTGAGTTTCTGTGGCTTGGGGCAGGCAGCTGGATGGGATGATCTGGGAAGTCCCTCCTGGCTTTAAAATGTATAAATATGACTGGGCCTGGCAGAAGTGGGGCATGGGAGCAACCTAGGAAAGGGAGAGAAACTTGAAAATACCAGGGTGAGGAGTATGGGGAAAGGAGCAGAGAAGTAGTGTGGGAAAGGGGAGAAGAAAAGCTGAAACATTAGAAAGTATACATTGAAAGAGTAGGCTGACGCAGAGACAACCCTGACCTATAGCCTGTAAGAATGGTATTAGCACAGCCTGTGTCTGTGGCACAGTTCTCCTGGCTTGTTATCTTGAAAATCTGGACCTGTTAAAGATGTGTTTTTCCCATTTTCAGACCTGAATGCAGTGAAATGATTGGAAGTGTTTTCATAAGCTTGAATTCAGGCAGGTCATAGTTTCAAAGGGACCCTTCTCCAAATTTCTGCATACAAATTTCTCTCTCGCTTGTTGCACGTCAGGCTTTCTGACAGTGCCTGGTCTCCTGATAGCATCACAAATCTTGAGAATCTTTCTTGTCTCGCTGAAGGCCTCAGTTTAAGTTCCACAAAAGCTATGTTGGAGCTGCTGTAATGGACAAAAAAATGTGCAGCACAACAGCCTGCCACACTCTATTCTTCACAATAAAATTAGTTCTCTGGTGATGACTAATAGAATCATAGAATCGTTTAGACTGGAAAAGTCCTTTAAAAAAGTCCATCAAATTCAACCATTTACCTAGCACTTCCAAGTCCCCACTAAACCATGTCCCTAAGCACTACATCTGTATAACTTTTAAATACCTCCAGGGACAGTGACTCTACCACTTCCCTGGGCAGCCTGTTCCAATGCTTGACAACCCTTTCAGTGAAGAAATTTTTCCTAATGTCCGATCTAAACCTCCCCTGGTGCAACTTGAGGCCATTTGCCTGTTACTTGGGAGAAGAGATCGACACCCACATCACTACAGCCTCCTTTCAGGTAGTTGTAGAGAGTGATAAGGTCTCCCCTCAGCCTCCTCTTCTCCAGACTGAGCAACCCCAGTTCCCTCAGTGGCTCCTCCTAAGACTTGTGCTGTAGAACCTTCACCAGCTTCATTGTTTTTCTTTGGATGCGCTCCAGCACCTCAATGTCTTTCTTGTAGGGAGGAACCCAAAACTGAACTCTGTATTCAAGGTGTGGCCTCAGAGTGCAGAGGGGATGATCACTTTCCTAGTCTGACTGGCCACACTATTCCTGATACAGGCCAGGATGCTGTTGGCCTTCTAGCCCACCTGGGCACACTGCTGGCTCATATTCAGCCAGCAGTCGACCAACACCCCCAGCTCCTTTTCTGCCAGGCAGCTTTCCAGCCAAACTTCCCCAAGGCTGTAGCGCTGCATGGGGTTGTTGTGACCCAAGTGCAGGACCCGGCACTTGGCCTTGTTGAACCTCATACCATGGGCCTTGGCCCATCAATCCAGCCTCTGTAGAGCCTTCCTGCTTTCAGGCAGATCAACGTTCACGCCCAACTTAGTGTCCTCTGCAAAGTTACTGAGGGTGCACTCAATCCCCTCATCCAGATCATCGATAAAGACATTAAACAGAACTGGACCCAGTACTGAGCCCTGGGGAAGACTTGTGACCAGCCACCAACTGGATTTAACTCCATTCACTGCGACTCTTTGGGCCTGGCCATACAGACAGGTTTTTACCCAGCAAAGAATACAACCATCCAAGCCATGAGCAAGCAGTTTCTCCAGGAGAATGCTGTGGGTAATGGTGTCAAAGGTCTTACTAAAGTCTAGGTAGACAACATCCACAGCCTGTCCTTCATTCACTAAGCAGGTCACCTTGTCATAGAAGAAGATCAGATTAGTCAAGCAGGACCCACCTTTCATAACCCCATGCTAAATGGGCCTGATCATCTGGTTGTCCTGTATGTCCACGTGATGGTACTCAAGATGATCTACTCCATAACCTTCTCTGGCATTGAGGTCAGACTGACGTGCCTGTAATTCCCCGTACCCTCCTTCTGGCTCTTCTTGTGGGTGGGCGTCACATTTGCTATCTTCCAGCCTACCGGGACCTCCCCCATTAGCCAAGACTGCTGATAAATGATGGAAGGTGCCTTAGTGATCACTTATGTCAGCTCCTTCAGTACCCTTGGGTGGATCCCATCTGGTCCATAGACTTGTGTGTGTTAAGGTGGTGTAGCAGGTCGCTAACCATTTCCCCTTGGATTATGGGGGCTTCATTCTGCTCCCTGTCCCTGTTTCCCAGCTCAGGGGGATGGGTTACCCCAAGAACAACTCGTCTTACTAGTAAAGACTGATGCAAAGAAGGCATTAAGTACCTCATCCTTTGTCACTGTGTTTCCCTCCACATCCAATAACAGATGGAAATTCTTCTTAACCCTCCTTTTGTTGCTAATGCATTTATAAAAACATTTTTTATTGCCTTTTATGTTAGTAGCCAGATTAAGTTCTAGTTGGGCTTTGGCCCTTCTAATTTTCTCCCTGTATAACCCCATGACCTCTTTGTAGTCCTCCTGAGTTGCCTGTCTCTCCTTCCAGAGGTCATAAACTCTCATTTTTTTCCTGAGTTGCAGCCAGAGTTCTCTGTTCCGCCAGCCCAGTCTTCTGCCCCACTGGCTTGTCTTTTGGCACATGGGGACAGCCTGCTCCTGTAAGATTTCCTTCTTGAAGAATGTCCAGCCTTCCTGGATTCCTTTGCCCTTCAGAGTTTCATCAAAATGGACTTTGGCAACCAGGCCCCTAAACAGGCCAAAGTCTGCCCTGCAGAAGTCCAAGGTAGCAATTGTGCTGAACCCCTCCTGACTTCTCCAAGAATTGAATATAATTTTGTGATTGCCGTGCCCAAGACAGCCTCCAGCTATTGCATCACCCATCAGTCCTTCTCTGTTCACAAACAATAGGTCCAACGGGGCACCTTCCCTGGTTGGCTCACTAGGAAGTTATCTTCCATACACTCCAGGGACCTCCTAGACTGTTTCCTCTCTGCTGTATTGTATTTCCAGCAGATTTCTGGTAAGTTGAAGTCCCCCATGAAAAACAAGGGCTAGCCATTGTGAGAGTTCTCCCAGCTGCTTATAGAGTATGTTATCTTTCTCTTCATCCTGGCTGGGTAGTCTATAACAGACTCCTACCATGATATCTGCCTTGTTGGCCTTCTCCCTGATTCTTACCCATAAACAACCCTATCGTCACCATCATTAAGGTTTAGACAATCATAACACTCCCTAATATACAGGGCTACTCCATTGCCTCTCCTTCCTTGCCTATAGCTTCTGAAGAGTTTATAGCAAACCGTTACAGCCCTCCAGTTGCGTGAGTCATCCCACCATGTTTCCGTGATGGCAACTATATCATAGTTTTCCTGCTGCACAGTGGCTTCCAGCTTCTCCTGTTTATTGCCCATGCTGTGCACGTTGGTGTAGATGCACTTCAGTTGGGCTATTGATCCCTCCACCTTTCAGAGGGGAAAAAAGCCCTAATTCCTATGTGACCATTCTCAGGTGCTTCCATGGTTTCTAACACATCAATTACCCTTGCATCTTTGCTGCGAAATGGATCTCCATCCCCTAGCTCCACTGAGACAGCAGATTGAAGGACCTCGCTAGCACACCGTCCCTCAAACATTAACCTGCCGCACTCAGGCTTATCTCTAGTGAGCCTGGTTTTATCCCTTTCCCCCTTCAAGTCTAGTTTAAAGCTCTTTCAGTGAGCCTTGCTAACTCCTGCGCAAAGATCCCTTTCCCCCTTTGAGACAGATGTATCCTGTCTGTTGCCAGCAGGCCTGGTGTTGCGCAAACCAACCCATGATCAAAAAATGTGTAGCGTGTATCATTTCAGCAAGACTTTGGAGCTCTCTTCCGAATCATCGCTGACAGAATGATTATTCCCATCCATTAGCATTGTGTTGAGAACTCCATGCCAGAGCAGGTCACCAAATATGCAGCAAGGCTCAGCAGAACGGGTTTGACCACCTCTTAGTTGTATGGAATTCCTGTTTGCAGTGATTGTAGCATCCCTCACACCGTTGTTTTGGGGCCTATTAATGACTATGTTAGAAACAGGTCGTGCCTGACCTGTTCTGTAGATTGTGTCTTGCTTTCTGCATTGTAGCATCAGGTCACCCTGCAGTCTCCACTGCTCCATCCTTTGAATGCTACGGGAAGCTAAGGGTATGTTAGGATCTCCGCTGTATAGCTGGAAACTTTGACATGCCCTGAGAGACAGGACAATTTTAAACGGTTAAATTAGGCATCTGCTCTGAAGTGCCCTCAAGAGGAGATTATCTCTCTGAGGGCAGAGGGAGCCTAGGGAGATTAGCTTTTTACGCCTTGGTGAATGCCTCATTAAGTGATTTACCCAAATTCACTGAGGAAATTGGGACTAGATGTCTCCCAAGTCCTCCTAGAACATCTCAACCTCTGGGTCATCTCTCTGCTTATGTGTTGGGAGGGACTGTTAACTACTCTAGCCTCCTTCTGTGAAGTCAACCCTAATTACTTGCGCCAAGGGCTGTAAACATCCACCAACTCTGGGAGGAAAGTTCTGGGGGAATAGTAGGCCTAAGCAGATAGCACTTTTGCCTTCCTGAATTATTTAAAGACCTTTAGGGTTGACCCCTGGCTCCGCCTGACTTATCAAGTGTTACTTGACATTGGTGAAGCAACGATTTCACTCCCAAATACAAAAAGAATCTTGATGCTGTCCTTAGTGGGAGGTGTGGACTTCTTGCCTGGATTTGCATGCCTAACTTCTGTAGCCATGTTTGGAAAACACAGGTCAACATAATACCTTGTCCCATGAGAAACGTCAGAATTGGGATCAGCTCTTTCCCTGCTTCCAATGCGGTGAGCCGGCCTTCCTTGGGAGGGAGAACAGGTCACGCAGTTCCCTGCGGGGGCTGCTGACTCAGCTGGGAGATGGCAGGCAGCCTGGCTCCCTGCCATGCAGCAGCAGCGCCGAGCAGCGTCACCTCACATGGTTTCCAAGTGATTTGACACCCTCTGACAAACAGCAGCTGCAAAGCCCAGTCCTGAGGGGTCGGGTAAGGAAGTCACTAATGATATAATTAGCGGATGGTATTGCCCTGGCTGGAGCAAGAGCTTCCCCTGCCTGCCCTGTAAGATGACAGAGGGGTGGAAAGGTCCCACCAGGGCAGGGGGGTACAGACAGTGCCCAAGCGAGGGATGGCTGGGGACAACAGGGCAGGAGATGACCAGCAGCCAGGGGAGGGAGGCAAAGCCATGGGGCAGGCAGGTATCAGCTGTGGCTTCATGCTCATTCATGTGATGAGGGGGTTGAACTGCATGGCCTCAGGTTGCACCAGGGGAGGTCTAGGATGGATATTAGGAACAATTTCTTCACGGAAAGGGTTGTCAAGTGTTGGAAGAGGCTGCCCAGGGCAGTGGTGGAGTCACCATCCCTGGAAGGATTTAAAAGCCGGGCAGACATGGTGCTGGGGGACATGGGTTAGTGGTGGCCTTGGCAGTGTTGAGCTGATGGTTGGCCTTGATGATCTTAAAGGTCCCTTCCAACTGAGACAATTCTATGATTCTGTATGTGATCTTTGAGGGAAAAGGCAGCGCCTCACTCTTGCTACTTACCGATTGCTTTTATGTTTGTTGCATTTGTAAGGCTGGAAGGGCAACTTTTGTTTTGAATAAAAAGGAAGTGCTCTCTCTTTCTTGTTCCTCTCAAGTAGGAAGGACCTGTTGCCAATGACTTTGTAGTTCTACAAGTATTTGCTGTGGTAGCAACCAGTAATTAAGGCCACAAACCAATTGCAGTGCTAATTCTTTAATCCCACTTAGTCATATCCTGCTGAAAAAAAGGCATTTTCAGGTTGCTATTTTCCTCCTGCCCAAGCTTTAGATTTGGTCTTTAACTAACGGTGAAACTTTCTGAAAAGCCTGAGCACAAAATCTCTTTATCCAGTCGAACAAGGTTTTCTCTTTCAAAGGTGATAACGCAGTTTTCTACCCACGCAGCACAGAAGCAGATGAACTTCAAAACTCAAGGCCCCGTGCTTAGCTGGTGGAAATCAGCATTGCTCTTTTGAGAGTGGTGGTGATACGTCTGCTTCCAGCAATTGAGAACCTGGTCCTTGGCCTCTAAATTGTCCACGCCGAAGGGATCAATGGTGAAACTAGATTGATTGCATAGGAACAAGGTTACAAATTGGTAAAAATCAGCTATTGTTCTTGTACTGGGGGAAGTTCTGTTACAGCTCAGTGACTGCACTTAGGAAGAGGTGTTGTGCATGCATGTTATCACTCACAGTTATGACCTCTCTGAGTGTTCTTGATGCGATAAATCCTTCTACCTAATGAGGTCCTTACTTCAGAGGAAGCTTGGTCTTGTTGCATTGCATGTCTGGATGTGAGTCTCAGGCCTAAGCTGGCTCTGATTTTCAGCATCAAAAGCCCGTTTAATTTATAGACTTGCAAAATATTTGTAAAAAACATGTCTTTCTTAAAATAAAGTATGTGCTGGAACAGTTGCTTCTAGTAGTTAGAGCCATCATACATGCATATTTTTCTCAAGCGGCAGAATTTTTCCCTATAACATGTCCTCCATAAGTGCTTTGAGAATATGAATAAGTGGCATTGATGTTTCAGTCGGCACAGGATCAAGTTTGGTAGAGAGCATCCTGTCCTTAGCAAACTTTCTTCTTTTAAGTAATTATTTCTCCTCTCTTTCCAGCAGACTCTGGCCTGGTGTAGATGGAGGCCTCTCTGTCAGGCTGGTGTAGCTGAAGGACTGGACAGAGTATGGCCTACTGGAGCGCTCTCTCAGAGTCTGAGGAGAAGGGCATTTACCGTTGAAAGCCCACCTCCTCCTCAATTTGCATCTAGAGGCTCCTACTGCATTCAAAGGATTTTCCACCCCTCTCCTAGCCCTACCTTTCCTCCTCCTCTTCTACTCCTGCGGCTTCCTGTATCCCAGGATCCAAAGGAGAGTGAAATGTAGCTGCTTAATAAATTGGAGTGGGATGCTGCCCTTACGCAGCAGGGTAGAAGTGCATGCATGTAGGAGCTGCAGGTACAGGAAGGAAGAGGGGAAGGAGAGATCACCACTCCCCTGCCATGGTCCCTTGATCTTCCTCCCCATGTGCTGAAACCCCTTTGGCCCCTTTGGCTCTTCTCTGTTCCTCTCCCTAACTCCTCTGGCAATGCAACAAAATTGCATCGTCTCTGCATGGCTGAGAAGCTTTGAGCAGGCTCTGCTGCTGAGTACAGCAGTGTATCTTGACTAGACACGTTATAGCTCACAAAGCATCATACGTTTTCACTCACCGTTGCAGATACCCTGAATAAAGTTCCTAGATGCTTGGACTCTGCTGGCAGAGCAGGTATGCAGTCCCCTGAACACAGTCCTGTTGGTCATGGTAGGGTCTGGAGACTTGTGTGACCAGTTCTTTTTTTTTTTTTTTCAGAAATGTCTTTTCCTCTATTCCAGTGGTATTTGGGAACAAGTCACTAGTTTTGGTGGGACTGGTAGTGAATGGAAATCAAGTAACAACAGTTGCCTTTTTGCGGCTGTTTGTGGTGGGAGCTGATTAGCCTCGTTTCATTTCCTAGAGGGCAGCCATCCACATCACACAGATGGCTGTTGCAGTTGGCATTGTGGGAAGTTTACGTGCATTGCTCTTTGCTTTTAGCTACCTCAAACGCGAAAAACCCCCATCCCTATATGTGACCAGAGTCTATGCTTTCAGTGTCTGTTGGCTCTCCATGAAAAGCAGATGGTACTTCAGGGTTTCACAATGTCAGTCCCTGAGTATCTGTAAAGCTGAGCTGCCAAACAGGTGGGCAGAGGGGACCTGAGTACAAGTCCCAGAGCAGCTCAGGGTGTCTCCTTTGGCCGGCTGAGATGCTCAGACTGTGGTGTCTTCATCACGTTTCCCTCAAAGCCAGGGAGAGTAAGGCTGTGTCTGCTCATGCTGCTGTTTTCCTTCCAGCTTGCACGCAGGACCATCCTGCACCCATCATGTGGAGACACAGACACCTTCCTAAACCTGTCATGCAAGCATTTCTGTCCTGTCTTTGGTGGTGGCGTACAGCCCGCAATCATCAAAGGGTGTTGCTCTAGGCCACGTTCCCTTTGAACAGGGGGTAAATGTTTTGCATTGGAGGAGGGCGATGTGGTACCTGTAGGGCTGGGCCCAGGCTGCCCTATCCATTCCTGAATGGCATAGTGTCACAATTTGGTCAGTGAGGCTGGCCCTGCCAGTCCTGCACCTACCAGGAGTATTTATTGGAAAATGGCATTAAAGATGGCAGTATGGATTTGTGGTGTCCATGCTCTGATTGTCTACCTGAATTTTTCCTTAAGTTTTCAGAAGGTAGGAAAATTAGAAAGCAGACTTGCTGTTTCATTATCTGCTTCCAGCAGGGGGAGATGAGTCCAGAGAGTTATTTCTTCTGGGAACACAGACAAAAATAACATTATTTATTTTACTCATGAGGCTCTCTCCTAGGATTTGTATGATTCCTGCTTGTTTGGCCTTTCATACCTGGGCAACCCCTTCGTTTTGCTTCTGTACGCTTCTAAAAGCAAATAAGACCTATCAGCTTTAGGTTTTGTTTTTGCTTTGTTTTTCCCAAGGTTTACGAGACCCTCAAGGGAATTTCTTCCTCGTCTCTCTGTTTATTATGATGATTATTATTAAATAGTTATGCTACGGTGGTTCTAATGAGGATTGTATAAATGCGTAAGAAGATGAAGGCTTCCCCTGTACTTCTATCTCAGCGGACGGGGGCCTCCGAATCTGCTGTGACGTGCCCCAATTTGTAGCATCCCACCTTGAGTCAGGATGTTACCGGAGTCTGGGGATAGGATTCCTTCCTTCTCCCTCCCTGAAACCCCCTCTGTCGTTCTCTGTATAAAACATATTGGTGCCACTTTCCATGAACTATATTTAACTAAGCATTAAATTTAGATTTAACTGGATAGTTATTGCCTCCTAAGTAAATACTCTGAGATAAGGAAATATTTAGTGAGCTCTAGCAGTTGGGTGGCAGATGCTTCTTGCATTGCATAATAGTTAATCTTCGACAAATATGTTTTCCTTACTCCACTGGCATTTAATTAACATACAATAGCTCTTATTAAATGTCGATGGAACATATGTGGGAGACCCTTGTAAAAAGGATCCATGCAACACTCTGACCTGCAAGAGGGGTGCGTTTCTATCACTGGTAACTTCATACGGGACCAGGTCTTTTAGCTGTACTCGAACTCTGTCACGACCCTGCAGAGGTTTCCTCTTGGTGATGCCCATTGTCAGGGATGCCAGCAGCCTGCTGGTGGCATCTCTCTGTTCCTTGTGCTGTCCATCGCACCTGGAGTGGTGGCTGTTAGTCTGTCAGCAGTGTGGTCTTCTTCAGAGCAATACCCTTGCCAGGTGAAATCTCTCTGTGGAGCAGCTTGGGAACATCCAGTGTGTGGGTTAACCCCTTGTCTCCTTCTCGTTGCTCCCCCTCTCTGGTGCCATCCGTGCCAGGTCTCCTGCAGGGGAAATGTCTGAATCAGCTCACTCCTTGGCTTGAATACAAAGCAGTCATGTTTTTGCTGCTGCATGCGTGGCACTGGAGCAGTGGTGTCATGACCTTTGCCCTTAATTTGTGGGCCTTTAACACATGCAGGGATTGTTTAAGTACTCAGAGATGGCATGGCCTTTCCATACCAAGGCTGCAGGGGCCAGTTTCTAGGGGTTCAGAAAGCAACTGGACGCATTCCTGGAAGAAGAAAATCAATCGAGGGCCATTAACTACAAAGACAGAGCCACTGGCTGGGGACATGCCTTAGCCACAAATGACTGGAAATGAGAGAAGTGCCCTGGGGCAGTACCACTGCTTGCCTTGTGCTTGTGCTCTGCCCTAGGCATTGGCTTTAGGCTGCGCGCAGAGAGGGGACACAGGCTTAGAGGGACCTTTGATCTGATCCCATGTGGCCATTTGTATGATGCTCCAGTTTGGGTCCCCTGCTGCCCCGTGAGGCTCCAGGAGCAGAGGTGAAGCAGGCGGCGTACGAGACCTGCATTTTCCCCTTCCCGCACACACACGCAACAGTGCTGTGACCATGCAGGACAGCACCTCTCAGCGGAGCTCCCCTCGGCTTTTCTTGCACCTCCTTCTTCCCATCCCCCTCAAACCACCCCTTCCCTCTTTGCTTCCCCCTCCCGGCCCCGCCGTGCTGTGGCCACAGAAGGGTTACGCCAGCGAAGCATCCCTCGGAGCAGCAGAGGAGAGTGGGCTGGGGGGGGATGGCAGGCAGGCGGCAGCAGTAACATAAAAAAAAACCCCAAACCAAACCAAACCCACGGCTTATTCCTCTCCATTAATTTAATCTCCCTTCCCCTGCGACGGCGGTGGTGGGCGAGCGGTGGGAGCGTCCCCGGGGGGGCAGCAGCGGTGCCGCCGGCGGGGGG
>VXBO01007882.1:376694-517348 GCA_013400135.1 Rhinoptilus africanus | reverse complement strand
AATTATTTTGCTACCTGACTTTTTTCTCTCGCTTTTACCTTTTTTTTTTTTCTTTTCTTTTTCGATTGAAGGTTGTGCTAAGACTTTTTTTTGGAAAGCCTTAAGAAAAAGAAAAAAAGAGCAGGGGGGGAAAGAAGCCAACAAGAGACTGAAAAGAGGAAGAGAAAGTGGCAGCTAAAGGAGGACTGTGAAATCACCTCCCCTTTCTGGGGCTGTCGATCAGAGCAAGAGTTGTACATTATTATTATTACTGTTTTTCTTTCTACATCCATCTATCCACATACACAGGGGGAGAGAGAGAGACAAGTACAGTCAGTGAAACTCGCCGAGACCAGCCATGGTAGCAAGGGCTCAGCCTGATCGGAAACAATTACCGCTGGTCCTACTGAGATTGCTTTGCCTTCTCCCTACAGGGCTGCCAGTCCGCAGCGTGGATTTTACCCGAGGTACCGATAACATCACCGTGAGGCAGGGGGACACAGCCATCCTCAGGTAGGGCATTTTGCCAACTTTTCCTTGTCTATGTGTGCGTCTGTATTTCTGTGTGTGCAGCACATACCTGTGATGCGATAGAGATTTGCAGGTGTATGTGTCTCTGTAGAGAGCCTGTGTGTTATTTTACCTCGCGAACTGCAGCAGCAGCGGCTGCTACAAACAAGCTCTGCCTGTGTGTTTGTGCTTAAATATTAAAAAAAAATATCTCAAAGCTTTTGAAAACCTCTTGCCACCGCTCTCCTCTGTGTAGTGCTCTGGATCAAAAGAATTTCAGTGGGGAAAGATCTGTTTGTGTTAGCCAGCTCTCCTGAACGTTCATTTTCCACTAGCCCTGCAGTATCAATAGAGAAACCGAAAAGGGATCCAGCTGCGCTTGCCAGATGTTCCATTGATCTTCCCGTACTTCTTTTTGTACCTATGCAAAAACTTTATCCCTGGTGCTGCCAGAACTCTCAGGCAAGTTCTTTTGGGAAACTCTGGCTTTAAATTTTATTTATTTATTTTTTCTGCTGCATAGGGAGGGGGGAGATGGATACAGCAGTTGAAAAGTCTGGTGAAAAAAATGGTGTAAGAGCTCTGACATTTATGAAGCTCATATCTCGTTCCCTGTGTGGGTTTTTTTTGTAGGGCTGAGTAAATGGGTGTATGCTGTGCTTGCGTGTCTCAGTGGTTGTGATGAGGGTATCTTTGCACATGAAGCCTCGTTCACTGGCAGTGTTGAGTGTTGTTTTTCTGTATTCGTCGTGCAGGTTTTCTAAAGGTAGTTCTGAGGTTACTTGGGCTTTCAGTTAGGAGCATCCCAAAGAGCTGAAATGCAGTCATCTTCTTCCTGTGGGTTTCTTTTTCAAATTCTGCCTTGCTCAACTTACCTGCGGTAACTTCCCTACTGAAGGAAAATTCTGTGCGTGTGAGTATGTGCACACACTGTGTGTTATGGCTATAAAACTACTGGACGTAATTTAAAATAAGTCTGTAATCTGTATGAGGAGCTGATAGTGCACAAACCCTGAAGCATCAAGGGAGCAATTCCCTACCAAAGCTAACAGCAGCAGCAAAGTTTTCTTTCTCTTTCTCTGAAATAAATCCTGCTAGATGTCACCAAATGGTTGGCTACATGATCCCCTGTGTCCTGCATCCCTCCCATTTAATGATACAGGGGTATGTGAGCTAGCAAGATGGGATCAGGGAAGAAAGATGCTGGAAGAGGGACGTGTGTGTCTGTGTGCGTGTGTGTGTGTACACGTATCGCTCCTGTCAGCTCCCGTGTGCTGGGTTGTTTTGATTCTGGAATATCCGTTCAGCAGCTTCCATTCCCCAGCTCTCCAGACTTGTTAACTCGCATGTAAGATTTATCCACATGGAGTAATAGGATTTACAGAGTAATTCATCTGCCTTGCATATGCGATGGAAGGGGTTTAGATGTGACATGGTAAACACCCAACAAGGGGTGTTGCCTCTGACTCCCAGCTTCTCTCCTCTCCCTTCCACTCACTAGCAATTCATATATCCCATTAACCCTTTTCTAGCGGGACTCCCAGCTGACTTACCACATTTTTAAAGGCAAATCACTTCCATCAATCATTTCTTTTGGAGGGGCCGCTCAGGCAGATGTTTGCCAGCGTATGTTTGGTACATGCAGCAGCCGACAAGTCATTAAGCTCACTTGCCCAGACAGGGGTCACTGGATTTCTATTTCCCACTTAACCTTGCAGCTTTGGAGTTTATCTAGACGCTGCGTGCTAAAGCTGCATCTGCAGCAGAGAGGGCTGAGCGGATGGTGGAGATGGTGCCTGCATGCACTGCGTGTAAAGCGTTTGTCAGCAAGCTCAACGGGGCTGCCTGGCAGAGTGGTTTCGAGGATGGTGTGTGGAGTGTGTGGCTTGCCAGTGTTACGTCAAGCACTAAAATAAAACACCTGAGTGAGGTAATCCAGCTGTGTCAGCCAGATGTGTGCCAAGTGACACAGTTTGCAGGAGCGGCATGCCAGCCGGCCGTGGAAGTGCTTGCCCCGAGCAATAACCTGTTCCTGGTAGGCTGTGCTTCTGTCAGAAGTGACTGTGGCCAGTGCACAGGCTTTACCTCCCTCAGCTGCCTTCCTAAGCTCTTTAAGCAGATCTGGCCAGCTCTATGCTTTTCATGTTTCCTAAGAAGGGCAGTTGTCTCCTCTCCCTTTCCCTGGGACCAGCCCCTGGTGTCTGGGATGTTTCAGTCCTTCCTTCAGAGGAGAGGCAGAAGCCAGGCTGTGCTGGGAGACAGGACTGCCACATGGGGCTGGAAGGGGTGAGATTTCCCTCTGTCCTGTACACTTTAGGTCCTGCAGGATGGCATTTTATACTCTGTTTTAAAGCAAGGGTTGGTTTGCTAGCTTCCCCCTCGCTGTTTTCCCTGACCCTCTAGAGCATAACTCACTTTAAGACAGCCTTGTGTTTGAAAAACACCCTGCATCTCACTCTCCCTGCCTATAGATCCACTAGTGACAATGCAAGGGGAAGAGCTAGATGGAGAAACACCATTAGGTGATCTATACTAACTGTGCTCAGAGCAGATCTTTACATTCACAGAGAGATAGGTAAGAGATTTCTGGACAGAGATCGTATCATCTCTCTTTGCTATGCATCTACTTCAGAAGGAAGAGGGAGCGTGCAGCGGTGGTTTACCAGTGCCCAGTAGCTCCATCCTGTAGCTTGAAGGGAAATGAAAACGTAGGAGGGAGAAAAAATGATACGCAGTTGGAGAAAATTAAAAGCAAGGTACATAGTGATAACTAAAACCACTGTTCATGTAAATTGTGGTGTAAATCATTCAGCAAAGCACCAAGGACAGTATTCTGAATGATTCTTCTCTTTTGGGGCCTTATACATTTGTATATAGTGTTACACTTGTAGGTGGAAGAACGGGTGGGTGGACTGTTCCGTGAAGCGGAGAAAAATAGTTTATTATAAGCCCTAATGTTCCCGCAGGAAGCCACTCCTCTGGAGCTTCATCTACAGCTTGTTACTCAGAATGGAATTATTCTGGGAAGTTTGGAGATGACTTTTAAAGCTATGGCATTTAAAATATTCCCTTGCTGGGAACTTTTAAAAATTGTTCCTACCTCTATACTAGCTCATCTCCTAAATGACCTGGCAGCACATTTGATTCATTTGTTGGCCTTGCCGAAGGTTGATGACTTTTAGTGAGTATTTGGCATGGAGAAGTTAGTCAGGGAATTGAAGAGAGAGAGAATAAAAATAGCTCATGATAGACCAGCCACAGGGAAAAGGGTAATGATCCGCTCCTTAGAGCAAGGCTGAAAAGGGAGGAGGGGTCTGAGAGCTGCAACAGGTGAGAAGGGCTGAGCAGAGCTTCTGGTGTTTGGTCAGCTACAACCAAGAAAAGAGAGCGGGATGTTTCAAAGGTGACACCATATATCAGAAAGCCTGTCAGACTTACTGAGGTTTCATTTTTTAACTCTGTCTTCAGCAAGTGAAGAAGGACGCTGAACCTTATTTTGAGTATTGAGAGGGAGGGACCTGTGTGCTATGATTCCTGCCAATGTTTTGCTTGGAAGATCACAGTCATGAGGTTGTCAGGTTTTGTACGCAACTTCCCTGCTTGGTGTAGAAAAAAAAGAATCTCCAAACAACAAGCACACAAAATATCCCCCCAAACTAATTAAAACAGGTAAAGGAAAACAAGCCCCAATGCCAAATCTTCTTTCTGTTTACCTGCCTCCAGCATCCTCTCCCACCTTATCTGCTCTGCGAGTGTTGGGTGAGCACAGGCAGGGACCCTGTGCTTTGCTATGCACTTTCGACCGTGGGAGAGGATGACAAATAGGGAAGACTTTGTCTAAGTGGGGCACATGTAGTAGCGAAGGGCAGCTACTGCAAACTGGGGAGCAAGGGAACTGTGCCTCTTTGTCATGTTTGACCCTTAAGATGGGTTAGAAGCAAAACGGCAATGGAGTTTCATCCTGTGGGATCAGGTACGGCATGTGAGGGGGAAGGATCAGCTCTCAGGAGCCATCACAGCAGCTCACCCCAAAGTACCTTTAAAGCACTATTCTGAGGGCAGCAGTGGGACTTGCAGGTTGCTCAGGTCTTTTAGCAGTCCTGGCAAAGGGCAGATTTGGCCTTTAATGACTTCTGAAATGGAGCTCATCACCAGCTGTAACCAAAATGGGTCACATCCCTGTTCCCACCCGCTCAGTTATACCAGTACAAATCCACCAAAGCCCAAGGGCACTGCCAGAAATACCGCGTTTGTCTTTGGGGCAGATTCCTGGGGATTGCTCATAAAGAGGTACAAGTGACTCATACAGGGCTTAAGCCGCTGAGCGCTGCTCAGATGATGCTCAGCCCATTGGAGAACTGGGATCTTGCCAAGGCTGGAATTTGGCTCATTGTTCTTGAGTTTTTCCAAGCATCAACTTTTCATCAAGAATTAAATCAATCTGATGCTGATGCACTGATGAGAAACAACATTTAACTGAGTGTGCAATTTCCATTTTTACCAGGTATTTTTAAATAATATGAAGTTTCAGGATGATAGCACGTTTAAGAACTTCCATCCTAATGGGTACTTAGTTTCTTCGAGTTACATGTGTCAAAGGATGGGCTAGAATCAAATTACCGGCAGTAACGATAGCGCTGCTGGTGTAATCCTGCAATATAAGCAATTTACGCGGACTCTGTTCTTGGCCTCCCAGTATTTTGCTGATATTCTACGTGTGGGGCTAGGCTAGAGGACAAAGGCACCTCAGGCAAAGGAGGAACACAGCATCACAACAAAGTTTATGCCCTATACAGTCATTTTAAAGGAAAAGTAAAAGCTGTTCAGATTACACTTATAATTAGCATATAATTTATAACAGGGAGCACTGAGCTGAGCCCTTTGCTAGAAATGAGAACAGGCATATTCAAAGGTATAATGCTACATAATAATGCAGTCTTGGCAGTAAAATTGTAACCTTGATTATTAGTAGTATTGTTGTGGCACTTAAAGGCCACCGCCAAGTTGAGGCACCCTTTGTATTAAGTGCCACGCGAGCACCGAGTAAGAGAGATCCCCTCTTCCGCGGGGCGTGCGGGCCATTAGCTGGGATGGGGTGAGGCTGGGGGTGGGCAGGAGGCACCCGGAGGTGAGGGGACTCGCCCGGGGTCGCACAGCCGGGCTCCGGCGCAGCCGGCCTAGCCACCTATCCATTAGCTTGGGTTGCCTTCCGGCTCAGCCACACAACAGCCCAGCAAACGCGACAAACGTGCTTTCCCGTAGTACGTCCTCCTCTGCGCTGCTGTTGACTGCAAGTCCCCAGCGCTCTTCTTTTTCTCCAGTATATACAAGGCCTTTATTATCAAATCTAGTGTACGTGTGTCAAGAGAGGGTATGTTAGGACCTGTGCAAAAAGGGGCTGTACTCTGCTGATACTTCCCTTTAAAAAAAAAAAAAAAAATTAAAAAACATGTAAATATAGTAACAGATGATGTTGCAAAACTTCCAGGTCTGGCAGCAGATGGTGCCATTATATGAAGGCACACACGCATACACAGATGTGTGAGCGTGCATGTATACATACGATAAAGGAAGCTGCACTATGTATATGGCCAGAGGCTGGCGATGAGCATCTCTCCTTATACACACAAAATTTTTATATATGGTTTGCCCAGTAGTGAGTGGGGCCTTTGTGATACGGTGTTTTTTTGTAAAGTGAGACTAACCCATCACAAGCAAGGGTGGAATGGAAATTAGAAAAGAAAAGGAGTTTTCTTTGGTGAAATTATGTATATTTAATAACACTGTATGTATAATTTGCATTCAGAAAGATGGAGAGGGAGAGACAGTATCAGACTGCATGGTTTTAACCTCCTCCCCTGAGTCTGCACACACACTTCAGTTTGCAGCTAAGTACCATATGTTTTCCTACTTAGTTGGCATTAAAATTTATACAGTAGTACGTGTTACCTGGACTGTCTCAGAGTCAGTACCTCTTCCACGCTGCTCCCCTCCCCAGCAGGTCACGAGGAAAGACCCAGTCTCAAAATAGCTCACAGTTACTGGAATTTGCCATCTCATAACTATAAGTTTTCAAAATATATATTGCGCGTACCTGCCCTTTACATCCAGAACCACAAGCGTCTGATTCTGACAGAGCTGCGGGGCCACAGCTCACTGCTGATGCAGCGGCAGGGCTTCGACAGGCTTACTGCGAGGCTGAATATAGCCATTTTCATTGAAGGTACCTAGTTTTGTTGTCCATCAAAATTCACTCTGGCTTGTGTGAACTCGTGCTCCGCTGGAGTAAGTGCAATGGAGGGCACAAAGGTGAGGTCAGGAATTTACTGAGTTTTCTTTTACTCTTCTCTCACTGAAGAAGAAACGAATGTGATTTTCAGCTGAATCTGACACCAAAGCATTTGCTTCAGGCTTCAGGCACATCTAACGTGTCTGGTTTTATGGTAAGTAATGGGAACTAATAACGATGAGTTTCGCCTCTGCCTAGGAAACAGCTATTTCAAAATAATCTGAACAGCTCATTTCCCCTGTGCATGTATATTTCCGCAGATTTTTATTAGGAGCAGCTTGGCTGTGTGGGAGAGGCCGGCTGTAACCCCAGAGTGCCCCCAGTGCGCTCGTCCCCCTGCAAAGAGAGGAGAAACAGCCCTGCCGCAGCTCTATTGATTTCACCAGGGTTGGGCTTTTTCGGTCAGAGCTAACTGGATGGAATTGCGCCCGCTCAGACTGGGCTGGAGTTCAGCAGAGACTTTGCAATAACACATCTGCATGAGGTTCGGGGGGTGCGTGCTTGCGTGTGCTTGTGCGCAACTGTGTGTTTCCCTACGCTTGCTCCCCTTTAAAAACGGAATATGTTTTCTTGTGTGCAGTTGAACAAATGTTCATATACCCTGTAAAGCTGCAGGTGTTGTATAGGTGAGAGGCAGCCCTGGAGAGGATAACAGGCTGCTTGCTTGGAGGTCTGCGGGGCTTTTTCTGACTCCTGGGCCCCAGTAAACTGTTGGTAATGCTGGAAGTGCCCTTTGGCTTCACTGTGCCTCAGTTGGTACAGCTGTTAAGGAAAAAAGCAGCAAGCGAGCAGAATATTGCATCTTCCTCTTCTGAGGCTCAGTGGTTAACACCGTGGTAGATCTGGCCAATACTGTTCCTTTCCCGTAGCAACCCAAACCACTTTCACTACTGAAATTTGCATTTCTGTGGCAGAGACAAGTAGGGAAGAGGGAAGCTTTGGAAGAGCACCGAGATTCTTCCCCTGCGCATACCTTCCCACCTTCATTGTGAAAGGCGAGAGATGCCTGAGTGGTTTCTCTTCACAGCTGCTCTCCTTTAGGTGGGGTCCTAGAAGAGCACCAGATTTACAAGGGGGAGGGAAAGGCTGAGAGGGCTCCATCTCCCCAAGCACCAACCCCTGGGCTGTGGAGTTGCGAAGTGAAACGGGGGTGGTCACACAGGTGTGCAGCCACCACTCCCGGAGCCACTGCACCCCTCCGCTCAGGAGCAGCAGGGTGACCGTGTTGGAGATGCCCCACTGTCAATTGCCCCTAACGTGGTGTGACTTAGCGTGTCGGTGACAACAGTACCTCGCCAGGGATGGTGATGGTGCTTTCCAGTGGGGGGAACCCACGGATACTCTAACCGGGAGCCTGATGGTACCTGTGTGGCAGCTACCTGCTCGGCTTTCTCGCTCCATCCCAGGCTGATGGTCCACGCTCACTCAAGGCCAGACAAGGGAGACCGTGGCTCAGAGCTGCATGTCCATTCACTTCGTGCCTCGCTGTGCAAACAAACCCCATGTTGAAATCCACTGGCAGGCAGCATCCATGACTTTGAATAGTAAATACAAATCTCTCCCTCTCTGTGTCTTTCTCTCTCTCTGTTATTAAGCTGACAGGCACTTAGCCAATTATCCAGTCGTCGTCTCAGCTGTATTTATGGAGGAGGAAGAGACAACGCACACAGCTCTTGTCTTCAGGGCTTCAGCTGAGTCTCCCTTGTGTGCTGTAGCATTTTCCCTTGTGTGAGCTGCCTAGGACGCTCAGGGAAAGAAAGCAATGAAGGGGATGAGCTGAGGAGAGGGAGGGGGAAGTGGAGGGGGGGAAGAGAGGTCTGCTCCCCCAGACCAGGCGTGTGCCAGAGCTCTCGTTGTTTGCCATTGTTTTTGTGTTTAAATTTGGCAGAGGACACGTGCCTTTGTTGCATAATGTTGCAATGGATGGGGAATGTGATGGCTGCGGGTACTTGCAAAGTCGTTTTGCAACGACCAAGAGTCGGGAACTATGCAGCCGCAGACTCAATCTGTGCCTTAAAGCAAGGGGGCCGCATGTACTTGGGGACACAGTGTGAATCTGTGACTTAGACCAAGAGCCACCCCTAATCCCCAGTGCGGTATTGTGCCTAGAACATACAGCCTGCGCTGGCTCAAGTGTTTCCTCCAAACAGCAAAATTTAGGCAAATAGCACTGAAGTGTTCTGTGAATATTTTCATGAATGTTAAAAACGAATTCGCTTTGGCTGCAGCTGTGCTTCCTTTGTGTGTGTGCATGTGCATCTTTTTTTCTCTCCCCCTTGTGAATAATCTGAGTGGATGAGTTTTCCTTGCCCTGGCGTTCATGGACAGAACATTTTAAACAGGTTCATAGCTGAGCAACCAGGGCTCTAGCTGCAGTTTCTGCAGCTGGAAGTCCCTGGCTGTACAGATCTGCAGGCATGTGCCCCTTCCTCCCCCCACCCAGACACTAACTTTGTGTGTACACCTGTGATGCTCTTGATATAGATTTATATAGGATGCTGCTTGGGGAGCACTGGATGTGATTCTTAAAACCCCTCATCAGAGCCTGGGCATAAAAGCAGTCGAACAAGTGAGACGTGGAGCTGATCGCAGTTTGAGCCACAATAATTTATGTGCATGTGACAAGAGAAAATTACCTTTAAACTCTGCACCCAACCAATCAATCTTACAGCAGCCTGTTTTTGCTAGGAAAGGTGCCTCAGGCCAAGCCTATCAAGCTCAGAAAAAGAAAGGTTAAAATGTTCTAACATCGTTATCTCTCTCTTTTCCTTTGGAGGAGAGGAGCCACAGTGACAAAGCCTAGCTGACTCCTTCACACCAGCTCCTTCATAGTGAGCCCCATTCCCACTCCCAGCCCAGATTCCCAACAGGAATCATCATGAATTTGTCCACGGTCAGGCCCCATGTTCATCTTGTCAGGGAACAGAAAGGGAGAGCGTATGACAGAGGGGGACCAGGCATAAATAAGCATGCTGGAATTGGAAAATGCTCAAGAAGGAAGAAAACCACCACCACTACAAGGTAGCAACCCTACCGAGTGCTGCAAGTAGCGTAGGGGTGTTAGGAAACCCCCATCTGTTTCAGGGGTGTCCTCTGAGCTTGAGGAAAAGTGGGATTCAGGGAGCGATTGCCACCTGAAAAATTACTGTCCCCTCTCTGCCAAATCCAGTGTAATACGACCTGTAGTCTCCTTGCCTCCAGCTGTAGAGCAGGGAGCCTGCGCCAGCTGAGGTGGTTGTTTACTGGGGCTTTCTTGGGGAAGGGGCATTTGATCTCCGCTCCCTGTATGAGCAGGGGCACCTGTGAGCCGTGATTCAGTGGAACCTGTTTGTCCCTTCGGAGCGGGCAGGTTTATTAGCAGTCCCTCCAGTCAAAGGCCAGGGGAGGTTTTAAGCTGGTGGAAGAAGATGGGGAGGGACTGCTGGGACTGCTGCAGCCCGCCGTCCCCCGTCTCCTGTCTGCCGCCTCCTTAGCCTTTGGCATGCTGGTTAAACAGGGATGGTCCTTCCACAGCCCCCTGCTATTTCTCAGGCAGACTCTGTCCCTTGCCTCCAGCTCCACGGGCTGGCCCCACAGACTTACCCTGGCTGCCCCTGCATAGCAGGGCTCTCGTCCTGACAGCAGGGTGAGGACCTTGGAGCCCCACAGCTTACTGGGCACCCAGAGCCTTCTCCCTTGCCATGGGGACATGTCCCACCACCACCTCTTTGCTCCCTGAGCAGCAGAACCTTCAGGGACCTCGTGACCCCAGTGCTCAACCCTGGCCACAGCAGATCGCTCCTTTGTAGGCAAACCCTTTTGGATGCACCGGCTAAGTTTCCCTAGCCAGTCACTGCTGTCACCACCCAGTTACCCTCTGCCACCAGCCATTGGGGTGGCTGGTGGCACCGCAGAGAGGCAATCGGGGCTGGAGCAAACGTGAGGGAGAGAGCTACTTTCCAGAGCCCTTCGAGACGCCACGGCAAAATGACGCACACCCCCACACAGCTGCTGGCACGCAGCCGCCATACACCCGCACAGGCCCGCGTGTCTGCTCCTTGGATTGCGCTGCTGTTTAATTGAAATCCGGGCTGGGTGTGGTGGGGCTGAGATGGGGGTGCTGGCTGTGGGCTCGGCCAGGCATGGCGCCTGGAAGGCAGTACCTTGTGAACAGCTGACTTCGGGTCCTGTGAACCCCTGGGCCTTGGGGCGAGCACCTGCAGCCCCCTTGTAGTGACTTTCCCCTTCAACTTTCCCACTAATGAAGGTTGTCTGAAATGGATCAACTTGGTGATGGGGGTTATGGATAGGGGCAGGCCCTGGGTACTACCGGCCCCTGTTTATTGGGAAAAAAAAAACAAACCAAAACCCAGACAGAAAGCACAAAGCAGGATGTGTGGTCAGATTGCCTTTCTCACCTATATGCCACAAAAGGCAGCCATGGTTTTGGGGAAATAAACAGTTCAGGGCAGCATATGGGGGCAGTATCCCTTTGAGTGTGCTAAATGTGGGCAGCAGTAATAGGAGATCCCGTCCTAATGAGGAACAGAAAAGGAGTTACCTCCTTCACCAGCTAGACCCGCTCCTTAGGGCCTGTTGTTATTGTACCTACTGCTGAGACTTGGAGTGTGCCCAAAGCCTGTGAGTTGTGCACATGCTCTACCTCATCTGCCTTCCCTCCGCTGCCCTCCTTGGCTTTCTCTTGCCAGCAAGGAAAGTGGAAAGTGTGCTTGCAGAGATTTGTCCACTGAGAGAGAAAGGATGGATAAGTTCCTCACAGAGACAGAGTTGAAATGTCTCTCTCCTGCCTCCCCTCTTGCAAATCGCACCCACCTCCTTCTGCTTGGCACACTCTCCCATCCAGCCTGCCACCTTGCTCAATGAAGTTGTCTGTCATATCTCTTCCTTGCCTACTCTTATCTCTTCCCTCCCTCCTTTGCTTTCTTTCTCTGTCTCGATCCATCTCCTTCTCACCTTTCACCCCTCCCCAACACCCATCCTTATTCCTAACTCTTCAGCCCCTTCCCCCTCTTCCTTTCCTTTCGCTCAACCCTGATCTCCTTTGAATTTCCCTCCCTTCTGGACCTGGAAGCAAGAATGGGGGCCTGGGTAAAAGCAGAGAAGCATGGGGGAGCACCATAGTGACTGCAGGGCCCTGGCTCTTCTGCGGTAGATGATAGAGCAGGCTCTGAGCTCTTTTGTTGGGCATGGACACTCAGTCAGCACTTTGTATTCAGGCTGGGACTGCAGAGTATTCCCAGTGTATTTATTTTCTGTTCCTACACAGAATGTCCAGTGTCTATTTGTCCTGACAGCTAATAGAAGGGGGTTGGCAGGGTGGGGGGCTAGTAAGAAATGGGGCTGCGTCGCCAGTAAAGCTTTTCCTCTTTCTGTCAGGAATGTAGTTGGATGCTTGTTGCACCCCAGTGATCTGCTTCTGCTTTCAATTGCAGCCCAAGCTGGAAAGAGAGTGGAAGGAGAGCCCATTCACTGATGAGGTGGTTGACAGGAGCTGAGGCTGCAGGCTGGTGTGAAAGCCACCTTGCTTCTGTCAGCAGAGGACCATGCTGCAGTGCTTCCTTGGTGTGTTGTGATTCTACTGCTGGAAGCTGAAAGGGGGCAGCTGGGGACTTTTTTTCCCTTCTGTCATAGCTCTTTCTTGGATTGAGAAGCTTGACATTCCTGCATGATGCTCATGTGGGGAGCCATGTATCAGTGCTGGGGTGCAAACCTGAGATCTTCTCGTGCAGGTGGCAAAGAAGGCAGATGCAGGTAAAAGACAGTGGTGGTGCAATGTTATGGAAAGTTCTTGGTGTTCCAGGTGCCAGACCTTTCTGACCTTGAAGAGAAGCAGCAGGTCTTTAGCTTGTGAGTTAGAATCATTTCAGTCAGGTTTGTCCTTTGCAGGACAGGCTTTCCAGGAACTCTGGAGGCAGCCCCACATTTTTTAGCACGGAATCGTAAGATGCTACAGAAAACTAAAGCCAGCTGTTGGTGCTATAGCAGGGATGTTCCTCATTTCTGGTCACCCTTTATTTTCCTCTCGTGATACTTCCTTTTTGTGAGACTGGAACTCTGAAGCCATTGTGAGAATGCACGCATCCTGGCTGCTTTTACACCTAGGGGAAACCTGAGATTGGCATCCATAATCAGGAGCAGAAGGTGCTGCAGGCAATCTGTCTTCCTAGCGCTGCATTAAACCCATTTTAGTTCTTTCAGCTAAATATCAAATTATCTGTCCACCCACGCATCCTCCCCACTGCATCAACTGTGCTTAGTGACGGGCCATCTGTAGGACTTTTACTCGGACAAGGGGGTCCACAGGGGTTCTTGCGTAACATGCTTCACGCGTATTCGCTGGCCTTTAGGGTGGCATTTCTTCCCTTCCTATTCTCCTGGCTGGTCTCCAGTGCTGGCGATGAGTCAGAGGCACGCAGGTCTATCCATTTGAAAAGTGTGTCCCAAGGTGGAGAAACACGTGCAGCTTTCTTCTTACCTGAGTTGGGAAGTGGTGCTTAAGTGCAGGTTAGATGGGTCAAGGACCTTGGACATAGTCAGATCAGTTAGCCTTTTANTTTTTTAATCTGGAGCTTAAAGTGGGAGCACCATCCAGCTCCCAGAGAAGAGAAAACGAAGGGCATGCAGCAGATTTTACATCATTCAGTGTCTTGCTGGATGCCACGTTGTCTTGTGCTCTAGCTGTGTCTCTGCCCCACAGGTAGTGTTTTGCCTGCTCTCTGATCGCTGTATACACTGAAGCAGCGTGCTGTGCCTCTTTGGGGTACTTTATGTTTCTAAGGAGATGTGGACCAGTTGGATGTAGTCCAGTAGAGAGCAGTGGGAATGATTAGAAGTCTGGGCAGCACAGTCAGTGAGGAGAGATGGATGGAAATGGGGCTGTTAGGCCTAAAAGAAGAGAGGACTAACCATGAGATATGGATAGCAGCATGCAGGTATATAGGGTTCAAAAGAAAGAAATGATCTCTTCTGCAGGAGAAGACAAGGAGGAATGCTTTAAGATTGCAGCAAGAGAGACAGGCTGAATGTCAGTAAAAACTCTGCAACAGTAAAGTTAGCAAAACACTGAATCAGGTTGCCTTGGGAGGCTGTGTAGCTCCATCACTGGAGGGCTTTAAGGGCAGACTAGACATGAACAAGGAGCGACAGATGCCACAAATGACGAAGGAAAGCTGATCCATCCTTCACAGACAAGAACAGAGTAGATGGTTTCTTTAGGTCTGGTCTACCTCTGCTTCTCAGTTCTGTGCAGCCTTCAGGCTCAGAGAATGGCAGGAGCATGGGCAGAAACACGGTTCAGAGAAGTGCCTCAGCAAGGAGCCAAAGTGAGCCTGGCCTAGAGGTCCTTACCCATTTCTTCTGCTGTGGCTGCCCATCTGCCTTCCATCCCAGGAGCACGGTGTGCTCCAAGGAGTCTGTAGTCCGTGCGGCTCTAGTCCAAGCATGTGACACTTAACCTATCTGGCAAACAGAAGTAGGAATCAGTGTCAAGACTATCCCTAAAACTGATTTTCTTTTGGAGGGGCTCAGATCTTTTTCTTATCAGCTGCCTTTGGAGGACCAAGGACCTAGAGGATGTTTTACCACAAGTGTGATAGGAAAAACAAGTTGAAGGCTTATTGTTTTATCCTGTGAAAGTTTGATGATGTTGCTGAATGTTCACCTCATGAGGCTTTATCAGCATGTTCTGCTAATGAAATGTCACCTTTCCCTGGTGTGACATCACCTTGTGCGTTGGGATATCAGCCTGTGAGGCTCAGGCTCTACCTGGTACAATGTATGAGTGCACTTGGGGTGCCAAGGGGGTGGCATAAGACACAAAGTGAGGCAGGCAGCGAGCCTTGCAACCACCGCCTGTCATGCCTTAAGCAGTGAAGTGAGTGACTTACAGGGACATATGTAGGAACCAGAAAACTCCAGTGCAGGGAGGATGCAGGGGAGGGTAGAGAAAGGATGTTTTGGGAGGGTGATGACCAAGTTAAGGGAGGTAGAGCTATTCGGGGGAGGTGGGCCTGCTGTAAAGTTTGGATGAATGTGTTTGGTCTTAATATTTCTCCGGCTGTAGTGACCCAGGCCATTGCTAACCTGGCCAGGCAAGCTGCCAGAGGCTGTCTTCATTGCTCACCCTTTGTCCACTCTCATCCCATCTCCGACTCATGTTTTCTTGTCAGCATTTCTCTCCCACAGATCGATTCCTCCTTGGCTCATCCCAGTGATTTTAAGCATAGAGAGAAACTTCCTCTTGGCAGTGAGAGATAATCAAGCTGAATATTACCCATCTCTGAAGTGCAGGCAGTCCGTGAGCAGAGCCAAAGTCAATATCTTGGCAGATGTTGCCTTGCATTGATTTATCTTCTCGTGGAGCAGGGTGGATGGCCTCGAAGAAGGCAGCACGGTCACCTGGCCAAGCCCCAAAATGTTTGCAGGCTACGTTAGCTTGCTTGATTTGGTCTCAAGAAGCCACTCTCCTCAGTGTCTGAGGATAGGAGAGCGTGGTGCCAAACTCACAAATCCCTCCTTCGCTCCTGCGTTCACGTCGGTGTTCCTTCTTGTGCTGAGACAGATCCTGGGCTCAGAGCACCGGCTGACAGTGCTGAGCTCAGCCAGCCTCATTTACTGGCTTAATGGAGCAAGGAAACAACTGTCTGTGCTGCTGCTGGGGCAGAGGAAAGGAGCAGAAGACCAAAGCCCCAGAGGGACGTTGCAGCATGGGGGCTTCCCCTTGGATGTGAACCTGGATGTGGCAGAGGAGCGGGGGAAGGAAAGGAGAAGAAACTTGCATGTGAGCAGGGAGGGAGCAGCAGGAGTGGGGGGAGATGGGCAGGGCCTCTCTTCAAGTCAGAGAAATTACTGGAAGAAGGGGAGCTGCTTGCAGACAGAGGGGTGGTGATGGAGGCAGGCTGGAGGGGAACCAGTTGCCAGGCAGGAGGACCAGGTCAGAGTGCTGCTCCTGGGCTTCGCCCTGTCAGGACAAGCAGACAGAGGTGTGCGATACTACCTGTATAGAGTTCCAGTTCCCAGCTCCCCAGCATAATGCACTCTCTGTTTTCAAAGACCTTTGAGCTTTCCTCCTGCGTCTGGGAGCTCCAGGTTTGGCTCTGTCAGGAAAGGGCCTCCAGCGGAGTAGTCAGGGGGCTTTTCAGAACCGCAGCTCAAGAGAAACCATCTGTATGATCTCAAGTAACAGACACCCGCATGCAAAACCCATCCCTTTTGGCACCATCCCCTTCTTCTCAGACCCCTTCCCCAGCCCCTCATCTCCCCAGCCCTGGCTGAGCCCTTCGTAGCTGCTCTCTACCCACCCTGCTGCTTTCATGCTGTAGCAGAGGCCACTGCACAGATACATACACATCTCCGGTTCTGCAGTCTCCCCGAGGGCTTGGACAGATGCTGGTTGTCTTCATGCCCAGTTGGGGACAGCAGGAATCGTTATAAATAGCATCGATTCCTTGCGTAGCAAAGAGAAAACTTTCCCCTAGAAGTCCATCCCTCTGCTCCCAGGACTCGCCAGGAGGTCTCTTAAATGTCACGGTACTTTTGCAGCAGATAGTACCTCTGGAGGCTTCCTGTGGGTTCAGGTCTTGATCTAGACAGAAAATGGAACAAGTTTGCTGAATCTTTCCTCACAACCTAATTCTTTCTGCCTGTCCTTGTCATTTTTATGTGAACAGTACTTTCTGTTCAGAAGAGGCTTGGGACTGAAATAGGAGAAGCTGCAGAAGCGAGCGCTGAAGATGCATGAGCCTGATGTGCTGGGGAAAGAAATAGATCTGGAGCAGTGGAAGGGGTGTAGGAGTGGAAGGGCAGAGCTGGTGTGGAGAACCCCAGGCTGGAAGACCTAGGGGGGTGGAATGCCATTACTGTCACATGAGAGAGGCACGTTAAGAGTGAGCAAACATTCCTACACAAAAAGAATATGCTTGTCCAGGACTAAAGGTTCCTCCTCCCGCTCCCCTCTGGGGTTGATGTGCTTGTGTAGGAGGAACACGTACTGCATAGAGGAGCCAAAAGTAACCTGTTTAGAGGCAGAGTTGTTCATCCCCTCTCCCCTGCTCCATGCCCACAGGCAGAGAGTAGCATCGAACACCTGTGGGCAGATGAAGCCCTTTCCATTTCCCTGGCTGACACCAGGGCCCATCCGGCTGACGGCAGCCAGGCGTCCCCTGCTGCAGCACCATTTCAGCCTGAGGCGCTGCTTGCTGCTTCTGGGGCTTGTGTTTGCATCAGCAAATGTTCCTTCGCTGAGGGTTTGTGGCCAGAGGGGCTGCGCGGTGCTTGCCAGCTGAAGATCTCCCTGCAGGCATTGCAGGGAGAGGCCCTGGTGGCATATGCACAGTGATATTTAAATTAAAATTATTCATATGAGATTCAAGGAGTAACAGGGAACAGTACCAAGACTTGGATTTTTTCCACCTCACGCGTGTCTCCAGGCGCCTCCCCAGTGCCTCACGGAGGCCCACTTTGGACTGCTGTTGTACCATGTATTGTGCAGTCGGCCTCTGTTTGTAATTTCTGCCCTGTCCTTGTTCTCTGGTTTCCTTTGTGTTTATTACTCTAATTTATTGAGTTACCTGGAGTTTTTTCACAGACACCAAGGCTGCTTTGCAGCAATTAATGATTGTGCATTCTGATTGGTGGTGCCTCACGTAGACTTTGCTTTTATGTGATGGAGCCTAAAATATGCTTAGAGAAAATGAAAATGTTAACCTCTATTAAAAGCATATATAGATAAGTTGTTGTCAGATCTATGCCAGAGCACATGGAATTACTTTGAGATTATTCAGCTGAGTAGTCCCTGTCGTTTCTGAATCTCAAAGTATTTTAATTCATTTCCCCTTTGAGACAAGTCACTGTTAGTCTCCCCATTTTGAAATGTGAGAAGCTGACACTCAAAAAGGAGATTTGTCTCACCAAATTAGTGGCCGGACATAGGCGATGAAAATCTTTGCTGGCTGGAATCCCAATTTATAGGTCCTGTTCAGAGCTGCGCTACTTAACTGGTTGCTGGACCAGGATATTGCATGAATGTCTCCTAACAAAATGCAAAAGCAGGAGATTGTCTCTTCGCAGTTGTGGTCAGAAACTGGCAGTTCCAGTTCAGTGGAAATGAAGCTGTGTGCAGGGAACGCTCAGCTGCTGTTGTGTTCCTGAGAAAATCAGTGCTTGTTCTTTAGTTTCCCTCTCCCTGAAATGGAGATTCTGGTCCAGAGAATGAGCATCCTGGTAAAGGAGGAGCCTACATTCATGTATCTCTGTAAAGGAGGCAAGAAAGTTGAGAAGCCTACAGATAGCGGGGCAAAGTGTTTTGTTGGGTTTAGATGTTCTTATTTGTTTTTCTGGAAAGGAGTAAAGCAGGATATCTAAAAAGGTGGTTACAAAGTGTGAAACAACTCACTGGGCTCCACGGGGAAGATCTAGATGGGGGCATAGGAAATGACAGCCCTGTAAATCTTGGAGCTGTGTCTGCGGCAGGTCCTTTCAGGGGCTGATATTGTAAATCTATTGAAACAAGCTGTCTGTTCCCTAAAAGTTTACTGAGAATGAGTGCATTCCCTGATGGGTCAATGCCAGATCCAGCATTTTGTGGAGATCAGTAAAATTCACTAGGGGTGACGTGATAGGGGGGAGAATATGTAGCTGCTGGGACACAAGCCATCTGAGAGGAAAATTTCTTTTCAGGTCTGCCATGAGCTTGTTAAAATGGGTAGGATGATCACTTTTCTCTCTTGCCTGAACACTTAAAAACCCTTAACAGAAAGTGCTTTTCAAACAGACTTGTTTAGCATATATGAATTTCTTCACAAACAGAAGAATTTAAGAAACAGCAGATGACAGCAGAACTCTTTTGCATCGGTATCTTGCATTTTTAATTTGCATTATGTAAGAAAATATAAAAGCCTCCTAAGTGGGCAAATCTGCAAAATAACTTGCTGATAGGAGAAACTTCTGTGTCCTGGACAGATTGTTTCCTGCGGGTAGTCTGAAGGAAGAGGATTGATATCACTGATGTTGGGGGGAGGGATTGTAAGGAGGGGTTTTCCCATCGTGTGTAAGGTGACCATTGATATTCTTGCAGTTCATGTAACTGTATTGTACTTCTTTTAGGGGTAGTATTTGGCCTGGATAATACCTTCTGGCAGCGAGTTCCACACCTTATTGCACATAGTAGGAAAGCAGCAAATCCTTTCCAGGCTCAAATGGGGGTAGCATTTCAGTTGTACAGGGTCCACCCTTGCTTCATCAGGGTGTTTGCCTTAGCTGTACTCTCCATTATTTTATATATCCCTATACTATCCACCCTGATTTGTTTCCTCCCTAAAGCAAAAAGTCCCAGTGTTTTCAATCCGCCTTCTTAACAGAAATTTTGCCAGGCCTCTAACTCGTTGCTGTCACCTGTCCTTGAACCCCTTTCATTTCTATTGCATCTTTTGCAGATGGGGTGACCTGATGTGGAACACCGTAGTGCAGTGCGGTACTGCGCTTGGCCTCGTTTTTTCTCTTTGTCTCGGTGCATCCTATCTTTACGTTTGGGGTTTTGCCCATTCTGAACAGAGGATTTCAATGAGTTTGCCATACCTGAATCTTCGTTTCTGAGTGATTACAGTTAATTTAGAAGCCAACAAGGTGACTCAGATAATTCTTGCTAGAACGTGCATCACCCGGTATCGTGTGCCTGGTCAGTGCTCCTGCTTAAGACAGCAAATAGCTCAGCAGAACAGCTTTTCTCAGTCATTCATAAACTGAGTCGATGTGCTGCTCATTTGCACTCTTTTTTTACGGAGTCACGCTTTTTTTTCTTAAAAGTCACTGTTTCTTAAAGCAGTCTTATTGCCTCCTCTGGAATCTTTGAGGTGAGGCATCGCGTCTGGTACTGATGTAAGAACGCACCCGTGGAGGGGTCGCCGTGCTCTGCCCCTCGCTCAGGCACCCTCACCTCTGAGGCGGAACCTCGCAATTACTGAACAGCAAGCAGCAGCAGGTTTAAGACAAAAAGTGGTGGGGGAAAGAAAAAAAGAGTCCAGCTGGAACTGCAAAGGGATGTTGGGAAGGCAGATTGTAATCATTCAGAATTCAGACTACTGTCTTTGCACCCAGTGCTTTTGAAAAGCGTCAGGCCATCTTTGATCATGAGCAGTCTTTTTGTTTATAATCTTATCATACAAAAGATGTTGCCCAAGGAACATACTGTCTCCAGTACTTAGACTTGTGAAGATAGAAGATACTAAGTGGTATCTTTTAGTAGAGGAAACAAAAGCCACCTGATGAAAACCTTTGTGAAACTCACCCTCCTGCTGCACCAAAGCACAGTAACATCCCCAGAACTCCGCCATTCTGCACACTGATACTCTTTTCAGTATCTTTCAAAGGTCATTAAATTATTTTTATAGGTGAGGAAGTAGGAGGAAAAGTATTCAGATAGGAAGAAACAAGCATGGAGACTGCTGAATGGGACATAGCCATAGAAATCAGAGCTAGAAAAGGAGGATTATTAAGAATCGCTCCCTTAGAGCAAACTTTTGGGCTTGCCTGTTACTTGGTTACTTACTAGATTATTGTACTCCTTTTGGTTGAACTTTATTTGAGCTATGTTATTTCATATAGAGCAAGAAAGCCTTTTGCCTTGTAACAAACTTCTTAAACCATGTGACTGACCTCAATTCCCAGGAGAGCCCACTGGAGAGTACAAATGTGCAAATGAAAAGCATTTGCACAGAATACAGGAATACTGCTTGGTGTGGTTTTGACCTGAAATACACTCTATTGAGGTGATGGTAGCAAAGACAGATCACATGATACTCAGNAAGGTGGCATTCTGTGTTTCTAAAGAACAGTAAATCCAGCTATGTCTCTATAGTAAGAGCCCTTAGTGTTTTTGATCTCCTTCTATGAGTAATTACAACCTATTGTGTGCATAGTACGGCCTGTTGGGATCTACTTGCCAAAATCTTTGGAGTGGATAGGGATATGGCTGCTATTAGGACATGAAATATAAAATCTGCTTGATTGATAATAGCAGCAAACTTCAAGGTCTCTCTTTGACCTTCTAGGAAAAAATCAATCCTGTGTATGTCCAGTATGCAACCTGCTTTCCCTCTTCTAGGAGCATGCAGTTGTGGAGCCAGGCAGAGTTGCAAGTCCTTTCCGATAACCAGGACTCTGGTACATTACAAAATAAAGCAGCCTTTCGTAGTAACAACATCATCTCCTTCCTGCATCTCCTTTCCTCCCAGAGAGCAGTTCGCCTCCCACTCCATCTCTGTAAGTTCTCTGTTCAGTCCTCCAAAACGTTTTACAACTCTCTAATTAGACACGTATCTCCAATTTACTACTATTTAAAAGGGTAAGCAGTTAATGTCGTAAGACTGAGAATGCCTGGTAATTAATTATTAACTCCAAGGACCTGGCTATCTCCCTAACCAGCCTTGTCTCAAATAGCATCTCTCTCTGTTAAAACCTCTGTTCACAGTAATTAAATAGTAAGGAGGAGGAGCACCTTGGAGCCTGCCCAACCAAGTCTGTCTGACACAGAATGCAGCTCTGCCAGGCAGCCCTTTTTTTATCTGACTATCCAGTATGGGCATCATGGGAAAACAAATTTTCATGACCCCACGTGCGCTCCAACTTTGTCCAAAAAAGGCTTATGTAGCAGAATCTCCTCTGCTACATCACAACGCAAAGCCACTTGGGATCCTCTTCGTCTCTAGAAAAACAATACATCCTAGGAGGGCTACATGTCCTCCTAGCAGTGCTCCCGCCCTGTTCCCAGACACCGAAGCGTTATAAGCTGAGGAAGTCGATTTGTGCTATTGCCCCTGAACACCTCTACAGTTTGGCCTCGGAGCATCCTGGAGAACAGAGCCTAAGCGGTGCTTGGCTCAGGTTCTGCTCGTTACAATATCCTTCAGCCAAGGGCTTTGCGAGCGGAAATGCTGGTGTGTTGGTAGGAGATGTTTGTGAAGCCCATGCTGTGCTTCATGTGGAGATACAGAGGAAGGTGGTGATTGATGGGGGAACCTGTGGTTTGCAGTGAGAACGCACTGAAAGTTTTACCTGTGGGTTTATGACCTGGATGGATATTGGCCATGGAAGCATGAGTCTCACCTCCTCAATGAAAATTTTTAAATACAGATGTGTCCAGATGCAGTGAACACAGAGGCAAGTGTGGAAGATAGCATGACATGGGATAGCAAGCCTGGGAAACCCAGGGTTTGTTCTCTGCTCTGCTTCTGACTTGTTGTGTGGGCCTTTTGGCACACTATTTCCCCTTCCTAGATTTCCTTTTCCTTATCTAATATGTGACAGGGATGAAGATACTTAACACCTTCAAAAAGTGCTTTGAGCTCTGTGAATGAAAGGTGTTAAAGAGTGCTAGAGGAAAGCAGGATTGCCTTATTGTCTCCTGGACAGATTTCACTTTGGTTAGCTACTTAATTGCCTCTGTACCTTCAACTGGAAGAGGTATTCTTCGGAGCTTCCTTAAACTGTCTTGTGGTGCATCTGTGCACTGCTAACAAGCTCTGCTTTTCAAGTCTAAAGGGAGATGCCCTTCTGTGATGACTGAAGTGATCGTTCATTGTTCCTTCCCCATCTCCCAAAGGTGCTGCCAGGCTTTAATGAACTATTCATCAAGTGCTTTGAGATCTTTTGATGGAAGCAGTCCAGGCAAGTGCATGATTCTCACTGCACAGCGAGAGGGTGACATCCACCCGTTTACTGATCAGCTTTATCTGCAGTGAATAGCCCCGTTCTTTGGATGGGGGAGTCCATCAGAAAAAACACCGTTGCAGGCTTTACGTGTGAAGAAGGATGAAGTTGTGATTATGTCAAGCTCCTCTTTATAATTATTTGAGTTGGCTAGGTCTGTGGAAAAGAAAGGCAGGTGCGATTTGGGGTTTTGGTTTTGTTTGGGTTTTTTTGGAGTGAGGGTTGCTTGTTTGCTTTTGTTGTGGTCAGTGTGCTATGCAGAAAAGACTGGTTTTCCAAGCTGGCCAGAATCTGTTGCTCTGAGTGGGTCAGAGCTGAGCTTTTGCGTGCACAGTTGTCTCCTGTGCTTTCCTTGTAATTTTACCTCTGCAGTAAAGCTCTGTGCATAGCGGGATTCAAGTGCATCTGCTCTGCCAATAAATCCTGTGGCCTCAGCACGGTACCCCTTGTCTTTGCATGTCTGGATGGATGGGGAAGCAAGTAGAAGATGAACGTGTCAGAGTGAGGGAGAGGCCTGAACTTCATGCATATGTCTCCCCTGCCTGGACATAGAGTTACCTGGTTTATAGTGCCACGTTATTTCAGACTCCTGTTTTGAAAAGGCTGAGCCTCGAAGAGGAAAGTGCATTTCACTCCTGCTGTCACAAAAATCCTTCCCTTGCCCTGCTCCAAGCAGTCTATTTCTGTGTGCTGGAGAAGCCTTTCCCTACTCTCTGACCCCACATAGCTTGGCTCTTTTCTGCTTTTTGCCTGTCTTTCTCATTTTCCCTTTCATCTTCTATTTCCTTTGCTTTTACTTTTTTTAACCTCTCCCTTCTTATTCTTTCTCCATGTCTGTCTTCTCGTTTATCCTACTTCTCTCACTCTTGTGGTCTCCCCTCGTCCACTTCTGTTGATGTCCTGGCTGCAGTGAGGCAGTGGGACAGACAGCAGTTGGGTTGTCCAAGCTCTCCTGGTGATGCCACTTTCCTAACCATGTCCATGCATGAGTCGCTCCATCTTGCCTGGGTTTTTAGTTTTCCTCCTTGAAGCCTGGGGTTGGTGATAGCCATCTCCCTTGTGAAGTGCCTTGAGGTCTGCTTATTCCTCCTGTAGCCATGTCTGCGAGCCAGGGCCATGCATCCTTTCCCCTTTTTGCGGAGCTCTGAGCACACAGAGAACAAATAGGAGAATCCTCCTTGAGGGAGCTTGTGCTCCAAGCATCGGGGATAAGAGGTGAGTACAGACAGAAAGTGAGCACATGGAAAGCACAAGCTACTGCAGGTTGGTGTAATATCGGCAGTCAGGTCCTACAGAAGTGCTAAATAGTATTATTCCAACTTCTATTTCCCTTTCTGCTCTCTTTTCTATCCTTTTAATCACTTTCGGGTCTTCTTTTTCTTCTACCTGAGAGATTATAGGGCTTTGTCATTTTGTCTCCAAGAAAAGGGAGAGAGTGCGGAGTGTTTTCATTAGGCCAGAGGCTGGAGGGAAGGAGCGAGCCGTGGTATTTGCTAGCTTTAATCTTTATGGTAATACTTTGGTAAATATCTGCTGTTCTTTCTCTCCTGTCAGTGTGGCAGCCTGTGAATGATATGGAGCTGAGATCGGGGAAGAAGAGGGAACTGCAGAGAGGATTAGAAGGTTAAGATAGGATTATAGGGTCAAAACAGAAAAAAAGGAGAGAAAAGAAACAGCAAAAGAAAGGAAAAGAAAATGAAGTGTAGTGGTTATGACGGTGGAAAGGAAGGCAAGTGTACAGGGTACCAGAGAAGATGAGACTTTTATGAATGGGTTGAAGCATTCAAAGGTCCTAGAGTCAATAGTGTCTCTAAAATGATTTATTGAACAAAAATTCACTTGTTCGTGTCACCCCATGAAAACTTCTTTTTCCCTTCATCAGTCTAGGGATGGGGTCTACAAGGGCTGAACGGCGGGATGCGCAAACGCTCCATTGCCCTGGCAGCCCCGCTTGGGCAGGAGGGTACACTGAGAGGGAAATGTGGTGGCTGAGTCTGTCAGCAGGGGTGTGAGAGCCACCACAGCCACGCAGGAGGAGCCGGTAGTGGGAAATTTGTTGCTCGACGCTGACAACCTCACCCACTCCCTTGTGGTCCTCCTCTGCTTGGTGCCCTACTTTTCGACTGCCTCCTGCTGAGAGTGACAGAAAAAGAGAACAAGGTGCAAGTGCCTGTTTCCTTGAACTTCTCTGCCCAGAGTTCAGGGAACAGCCTGTGAGGCAGGTTCAGATTTGGGGCTTTGAAAGTCAGGGCAGTTTCAGTCCTGCTTTTGGTTTGTGTAATCAAAAGGAAAGAATGGGTAAAGCGTGTTTGGACTGAGAAGGAAGTGACCCAGATCATTGCACACATTTAATATATTTGGATGAATTAAACCAAACAGGTCAAACGCCTGATCCGCTGTTTCTCCTCTAAAAAATAATAACACAAGGAAAGCTAACAAGAACTCAGCATCAGGGCTTGGTAACAAAGCTGTTGGAGTTCAGGGCAGAATGAAAGTCTCCCTCACTCAGTGTGAACTCAACTATATGTCCAAAGTATTCTCGCCTCCGGCAATGCTAGTGAAACGTAAGCGTTCCTCCTCTCGTTACATGTCACATAACAAAAAGGTGCGGAGGCCGTGGAATGGCTTCCAATGTGTTGTCAGGGAAGGGGGCAGTGAAAGGTAGCAAGCAGGGGGAGCTGAGCATGCCTTCTGTACCCACGCGGTTTCCCAAGCTGTCCATGAGGCCTTGGGTATAGTCTGTCACGTAGGCTCTGCTGCTGTGCTAGCAGGAGTTTTGCAGCAGGCATGAATGCCTTTCTGGAGGCAGGGATTAGGAAAAGGAGCGCAACACTTCCCCTACTTTACACTCGGTGTGTTTCATCATAGGCTGCAGCCTGTAGCCCTTGCAGTCTAGTTATTAGATATGCTGTTGTTTGGCACCTCTGGGACATGTATTACTTATCTCTACCCAAAGAGCAGAGTTGTGAAGGTCTCCGTCAGCCTGTACCATGGGTAGAGATGGATTCTGGCTGGTCCATGTGTAATTAGGAGGTTGCAAGTAGTATTTCTCCATTCCTTTGTATTTCTTTTTTTCTGAAACAACTTCTGCTCTTGTCAGGGCACATAGTCACTGCTTTTCTCTCTTCTCTAAAGGAGTGAAAGATCATGATAACTTTTTTCGTTCCTTTCTTCCTATTCCACTCACTCTTTGAGAAGCTGGAGGCAGCAAGTCCTGCAGTCTCCTACATCTCTGATATAACCCAGTCATTCTGTGGAGCAGGGGGAGATGCTTGCTGTCCACCAAAGTTGGGATGCTCTTAAAAACTACACAGCTGTTTTCTTTAAGTTACAAACTTTTTGACCATCTCTTTCTCTCTATCTCTCAGTTCTCCCAGTCCTTCATTTGTGCCTATGCTTTCTGAAGTCACCCTGTAATCTGTATCCCTCTTTTGAGATACTGCTGACTTCAGCTCCTCTGAAACAGGGGTTTTTGCTCTCTCAGACCATGTTCTCTTGACAAGTTAAGATCTCCAGAGGGCTTCATGGGCTTCGTGTAATTTCTATCTGCATCCAGACAGCTGGACTTCTTTTCATTTTATTTGCATTTAATAATAATCTGCTTTTCTTTAGCTGTAAATTGCAAATTATCAAAGCCCATCAAACCCTATCCATTGAAACTAAATAGATAGTCTCCAATCAAATCCAGGTTGACTGGCTGCCGAATGGTCCCAGGGCAGGACTAGGACAACTGTCGTATATACAGGGGTGGGAATTTCTTTGATGTATTTCACTAGGGGCAACACAAGACATTTCTGATATAATGTGATTGTTCAGACGAATGCCTGAGCTGCCTTGGCTCTGTGTATTCATCTTTAATTATTAAAATAGGACAGATAATTCATAACCCTTGAGGTCTTTATTTTATTTTCTGACAGTGAAATTCAATGTATGCTTGGCCAAGGGGGAGAAAGGTAGATTCCAAGAGCTAGAGAACAAAGCAAGAGGAGAAGAGAGAGGATGAAGAAAAGAAAGAGAGAAGGAGGATATTAAAATAAAAAGCATGTTGGAAATGAGAGATAAGTGGGGAGGAAAAGCAGAATAGCTTAATGGTTAATTGTATATCTCTTATTGTCAGGGACTGTTCCATGTTAACCATTGACACGTTGTTGCTAGTTATGACATACAACTAGATGCATGGATCTTGGTGGTACCTCCACTGCTGTGTTTTGAGGAGGGGTCTAATGTGACCCCATTGGGGTAGGTCCTTTGCAGGGAGAATGAGTGATGGTCCTTGCTCCAACAATCTTCAAGTGCATATGCATTTCCGTCAACTTACCAGCGGAGCCAGTTGTCAAATAAGAGCTTCTTTGAGGGGGTGTTGTCAGAGAGCTTGGAGGAGAAGTTTCAGGAGAGGTGAGGGATGGAGAGGGGAAAATAAAAGCAGACAGAGAGGAAGAAAATATAGACAAGGAGGAGAGACTCAAATCACATACAGGCTGCAATAAAGTCAGAGGGAATTAAGACGGACAGACCACCAGGTAACAGAGAAGGACAGACATCTAGATTCCAGCAAGCTGAGAGGCAGTAATGTCAATGTCCTCTTGCTAGGTCACTGTCAGTCAGTGTAAATGCTGCTGTACATTCACAGCCAAAGGGGCTTAGCCAAGCTAATGAGCAGGGAAAGAATGAAGAATGGGCGAGAGCGAATTTCTCTGTTAAAACTCTGGCTGAGAGAGGATGTCTCTGTGCAAAAGGATTTGCAAGGCAAAACAGCACATGCTAGTGCAATAAATAAGCAGACCTAGGGCAAGAGTGGAGGGAGGAAAGGGAAAAGAACAAGAAGTCAGGTTATAGTAAGGAAGTGGGTGAGCCTGCTATATTTGCCCTGTCTAAATCTCCTTGGTCCTAGTAATTAGAAAGAACATACTGAGACTGTTTGTCAGAGTTGCAAGTTTAATGATTCAAAATTACAGCAGCCTGACATCCATTAAGATGAAGCATTTGTTTTGGAAGTGTCATTTTTCACGAGGGAACATTGTCAAAGCGCTGCCCAGTCTTGTGCTGGCACAGCTTCCCAGTGGAAACCCAAGATTGGAATGTCAGGAGCCGCAGGGCAGGAATGAGGGGTTTTGGCAGAGCTGGCTTTGGGAAACCTAGGGCTGGGAAAGCAGAGGTGCTGCAGGACAGGAGGTGAGCGCTGGCAGGATTATGTTAAAGCATACCACTTTCCTTCCCCCAGTCGTGTCATTATTGTTCCTAAGGGTCCATATGCATCTGCATTTTTCCTTTACGGGAGATGCAAATCCTGCTTTGTTTCCCAGTCTAAGACGGTGGCACTCCCTCTGCCATGCCTAGAGCACAGTGTGGAGACAGCTCTCTCTGAGCGAGGCAGGACCTGCTTTTGTTCCTGCAAGGGGTTGCATTCCTTTTTTGAGTTCAGAGGAGTTATGCCAAGGATTAACTATCGTTGTCCTCCAGATTCCCAGCTAAATGTCAATGTGCTTTCTCCCTGCCTTAGTTTTTCCCGCAGTAACGTGAAGGCAGCAGGGTTTCTCTGTTTCACAGAAACGCTCATTCATGGGCATGCATGTTAGTGAAGATCACTGTAACAAAAATATCGCAGAAAAGCAAAGTATTATATTTAGAACAGGTCTCTGTTCTACTTCTAGAGGAGGTACACTTGCAGACCATTCCTCCATTCTGGAGGACAAACCTTACGAGGAACAACTGAGGGAACTGGGGTTGTTTAGCCTGGAGAAGAGGAGGCTGAGGGGAGCCCTCATCCCCCTCTACAACTACCTGAAAGGAGGGTGTAGAGAGATGGGGGCTGACCTCTTCTCCCTGGTGACAAGTGATAGGACAAGAGGAAATGGGTTCAAGTTATGTCAGGGCAGGTTTCGATTGGATATCAGGAAACGTTTTTTCACTGAAAGGGTTATTAAACATTGGAACAGGCTGCCCAGGGAGGTGGTGGATTCACCATCCCTGGAGGTGTTTAAGAAAAGGGTAGATGAGGTGCTTAGGGACATGGTTTAGAAGGGGTTTTTGTCAGGTAGGTAAATGGTTGGACTTGATGATCTTAAAGGTCCCTTCCAGCCTCACCAATTCTATGATTCTACCGGGGCAGGGACTGAATTGTTATGATCGAAAACCAAGCCTCTTCCAAGTAGTGGGGAAGGGTGAAGAACTTGCTGAGCTTCGGGTCATGAAACTATAAAGGAAAACGTATCTACATTTTTCATCCTGATTTGTCTCAAGCACTGAAGCATTATAAATTCAGAATGCTACAAAAAACCCCACCTTCCTTAAGAGACCATGGCCTGTCAGCATGAACCTGCAGAGCATTTTGGGCATTTCAGCAAGCGTGACTCTCTGCCATGGATGTGGAAGGACACCAGGTAAACTCATTAGAAACCAGTAGGTCCGTTACTGTTATAAAGAATCGTGTTTTCAGGGCTTCACATATCACAGCGCTGTTGGGTACTGATGATGTACAAACTGTTCAAGTGTTTATAGTAGGCGGATTTTATACATTTCCTGCTGAGTGCTTCCTTTGGTACTTGGTAATGGTCCCCAAATGTATAGCAGTGTCAGTGTTTTAATACCAGCAACTACAGTAGTTCACATCCATCTTTTATTACTTGATTACCTATTTCTGAAATACATTTAAGATGGTCAAAACTATGGATTCCGGGATTGAAATCTGAACCAAACCTATGACGTAGTTTGAGTTACAGCAGTTTTGTCTCCGTTTTATGACCAAGGATCCCCACCAGTGGCTACATGACCTAGGCCAGTAAACAGGGATTAGCAGGTGCAGTAACCCTAGGCAGCATAGATTATGCCAGTAAATTAGCGAGAAGGCAGGAACCAAAAGGTTTGTGTGAATTCACCTCCTACCTAGAGAGGACTCACAGCAAAATTCAACACCAGGTCTGAACTTCTCCAGCACATTTTTGAGTATTTGAACACAGGATTTCTCAGGTCTGTTGCTACTTAGAGTGTGCTGGTACCTTGCAAATTTTGTTCTGCACACTAAGGCTTCATATTGCTGCCCTGCTGATATTTAATGTCTTTATGTCTGGAGATCCTATAGCAAAAGACTCTTGACAATGCCTTAGGACAGGAAGCAACATTGTTAGTGAAGAGTTTTGGGATGCTAGCACAGGAGCTGAGGATTGTCCAGAACAGCAGCTAAACCCTCCCTGTTTGTCATCCCTTAAAAACAGTGAGTGGCTGAGAGACAGCTTCTATGTTTCAGATGAAGGGCCCCAAGCCACTGAGTCTGTGAAGACTGGAACATCTGACTTCAGCAGTCATTCCAAGCAGAGAAAGTCAGCCTGGCTTTTCCTTACTCCTTTGCTTCTTTAATCACCTTCCTGCTGAAGGTTGGTGGTTTTGGAACAGATACTGGAGAGCCTACGTTTGTATCCCGTATTTTTCCTCTCCATACCATCTGTTTGCTGACTGGATTACAGTTGCCACCGGTTAAAAAGCAGATTGCCTTGGCCCAAGGTCAGGATCACCGCCCCGGTGCCCTGCCCGCCTCCTGTGGATTTACACTCAACACAGAGAGCTCGCTGCCCGTCTGCTGCTTTCCCTGAAACTCCCACCTGCTACCATGGAGGGATGCTTAGGTCCTTCCTCCTACACCACACTCACCCTCTCGCTCCCACCCATCCTCCTGTCCTTTGTCCTCCTATGTGCACTCCATTTGTCTCAATTTAAAGGCCAAGGAAAGTGGGGAGAAGGTAGAAGTACTGGCCGTCAGCCTTGATTTACCTTCAGCAGCACACTGTGCTCAGCCCTGCAGCACACCGGCCTCAGCGTTCATCAGCCCTGCCTGGGGGAGCGCTAGCCATATCGCTTTGATGACTTCCAAGGGGCGTTTGGATCCTGCTCTGCTAACTATTTTGTACTTGACTCGTTGTGAGGGATGAGGAGGAGGTGCTGGGTGTCTGTCTCTGCCATCCTACATTTTGCCTAAGTGGCAGAAGCAGAGATGAAGGATTGGCAATTGTATCGTACTCCTGTATTGCACAGCCATAGCAATATCCTATATGGAAAAATGGAGCCAGTGCTTTTGTTTACCAGGGTCCAGTAGCATCCATGGGATCCTGATGAGTAACAGGTGAATTCCTGATTAGTATTCATTAGAGGAGAGAAAGAGAGGAGCTGGCAGACTTACCCTTGGCCTCAGGACAGCCTGTAGTCACTTGTGCAGTGGCTCTATGGCTAACTGGAGCCATACAGCTGGCTAGCTGCCCCATTAAGAGGGCGCAAGATTCCCCAGTAACGGACTACTTGTCTTTAGCATGCTGGTTCCTTTCCCTGAGCTCAAAGTTGTCTTCTGACTCCACAAGTTTGGCAGCATAGCTTCACATGGGGCTGTGCTCGTGACTAAATAGGAACCTAGTGCAGTGATCTCTGCCTTGCCTTTACTTCTGAACTGATGGTATAGTCTATCGCTGCTTGATTCTTCTCTTCTCTTGTTCCACCTCAGACCCTCCTTAATTTGCCCTCTGTGTTTTACGGGCAGTGCTCTGCTTCAGTCAGCTTCTTTGTGGCAAATGGCAGGGCTCTCCTCGTGCTCCCTTTTTTATGTAGCACATTCCCTTATTCTGCTTTCTTCTTCCAACTTTGAGTCACACAGTGTTCTGTCTGTCAGTGCCCCATCCGTGAGTAGTGGATCTCAAAGGGCTTTGTCCTTGGTGTCTGCTTTCTAGATGATCGAATTGCCATATCCAGGTTCAACTACTTAAAGCAACTTCTAGACATATTGCGTCCGGACCTGTCACGCACCGTCTCCACAACTCTCAGTCAACAAATGCTCGCAGCTCAGGATGAATAGTGTAAAACAGCTGCTTGTCTTTTCCTTTGAATTCTCTTCAGTCTTTTTATCACTCCTAATGATGAAGAAATCCTCCTAGTCATGTACTCTTGTAATACGGAGGCTGTTTATTTTCTCCCTTGTATTCTCCCCAACCTGTTTTTTCCTCTACCAGATATAGAAAATCCATCTCTTCTTCTCTTTCTCAACACCTAGACCCCTTGTTCATGTCTTACCCCTCCTTAGTCTTGATTATTGTAATATCTTCTGTCTCTCTTACTTGAAAGCCAGCTCATTTTCTCTGTCCAGAGAAGCGGGGATGCTAAAAACGCCCCTTTTCCTCTGCTATGCAAAACTCATTGCCTTTCTGTTTGCATTGCTCTGTCTGATCCCCTTTGGACCTGAAGTTCCTTGTCCTTGCCTTCATGACCTTATACAGTCCTGCTGGTTGTTTCTAATCCAGCTTCCACATTCCCTCCAATTCCCTATGTTTGTGTAAACTGCATTGTCCCATTCATCTTCCAGCAGTATTTCTCAGATACTTCCAGCAACACAAGCCCCTTATGAGGCTGGTCTTTCTCTGTATTTTCTCCTCTCTTTCTAACCGTCTAAAGCGTTTACTTTCTCCTTTGCTTTCTCAGTGTCAAATGAGTGAACCTTCCTGCCTTCTTTGCTCTGTGCCTTATCTCATCCATTTCTTTTTGGCATCAAAGGGTGCTTGCTTTGCCCTCAGCTTTGCTGGGCTGCACTCTGTGACTTACACACCCACTCAGATGGCCTATAATCCAGTCCATCCCTGCAAAAGGTTTAGCTCATGACACCTCAGTAACCCGTCTTGCACACAGCAGCCTGCCTTGTTTTGACGCGTAGCCTCCGAAGGGAGCTGGGGCAGCTGGGCAGGGGGAGTGCTCCTGGTCTGGCTGGGGTATCCATGCTGGACGTGGCTGGATTAGGGAGACCTTTTCAGTTGTATAACAGCACTAAGAGGATTGCTGCATCTTCCCAAGCATGACTCGACTGAAACGTATTTTGGATATAGGTGGACAGGTGATGTCTCCTAAGAGGAAAGGGAGGAGACAGATTCCTGAGTCATAAGTTTCCTCTTTTTTTTTTGGTTTAGTGTTGTCCTTGTTGCCAGAAACACAGTACAGCACCTGAGTTCTGCAGCAGAAATAATCTTCTTGACCTGGCCTTCCCCTGTGGCTCCCCTGGAGCATGTTTTCGACCACTTACCCTGTCGCATGTCCTTGCTTATCAGTAGAAACCATCGAAGTGTGGGATGAGAGGCAGCAGTTGGGGAAGCAGGGACCCCTTGGCCTTTCTAACAATGAAAGAGTCGTTAGTGGGTAGACAGAAAGGTCTTGGGAATGACAGACAGGGAAACCTCCTTCCCGGTGAGGGCTTGAGGAGGACCTAGAGGGGAGGAAGAGACCCAGAGCTGACCCCTCTTGGCATAGGGGAGTGATGGCTCTGGGCAGGGAATGGGTTATTCCCTGTGCCACCCTCCATTAGCAGTATAGATTCAGGAGGAAGATTAAAGGCTGCCTATGGTGCACAGCCGCCGCTTTGCTCTACCTAACCCCGACAGATTAATGAGGTGCTTCCTCTACACAGCATATGGCCATGTGCTTGTGCGATTCAGCATGGGCCAGGTCGGCTGCCTGCTCGGACTTAAAGAGGTTTGGGTCTGTGCTGAGGGGCTGGGGAGCAAAGGGAGGGCTGCCGTTAGTTGGAGTAGCGCTATTAAAAGCCAATACTCTAATGAACCAGCAATGGCACCTAATCAATGTGTGAAAAATGGGTAATTCTTGCTAATGCCCCGTTAATGTTCTCATAATGATCTGTCAGGGAACTCTGGCTAATTATTGTCATGGCAATTTGGCACAGGTTTGCCTGGAATAATGTGGCCTGAGTGAACAGAAGCACATATTGCTACCAGTGTCCCAGCGCACTGCTGGTCTTCCACTTCTTCCTTCTTCTCTTCTGCTATCTCCCTTTTCTGGTCGCTCTTTTAATTAGGCAATTAGTTGATTGATTAGTTAATGTTTGTACAACACTTTGACCATGTAAAGTGCTAATTCAGAGCTCTTTGTATTCCTACTTTGCTTCTGTCTTTTTTTCTTGCTTTTCTGATGTGGCTGAGGACCAGGTATGTTCTGTGATGTCACAGAACGTTGATGAGGTCATGGCTGAGACTTCAGAATCCCCAGTGCAATCCGCCCTGCCCTCGTGATCCTTAGTGCTGCCCTCGGGCACATGCTTTCCTCTAGCCCTGGCTTTGGTCTGCTGTCCCACTGCAGTCTACCTCCGCTTGGTACAGGTAAATCTGAAATACATTCTTCATTAATTTGATGGTCTCGGTGCGTAATTTAGGCCTAATGCACTGCAGACAGCATGGGGCTGTGCACGAGGTTCCTGCAAGTCACATGGATGTGCTTTTGCTCTCAAAGTTCTCTAGGGTTAATGGGTGACGTTGGACTGTTGATCCTGTTTTACTTGCCTCTGGGTTGTTGACTTCAGCTTGGGTTTTTCCTTAATGTGACTTGGAGCGGGGGGAAGCTTAGAGGGAGGAAAGACTACGTTGTGCTCTGCTCATCCCTCTTGCCTTTGAAAGTCATGTCTTTTCCCTGCTGTGCTAAATCGGGAATATTGGCGACTTGCATTTAAGCTCTTGCTACATCAGCTTGCAGCTAGCTGGAAAGTAAGTGAGTGGGAGGGCAAGTGGAGAGCGACCTATTTGCACGTTAATGAACGATACGCCCCATTGTATTATATAAAGGCCTGGTTTTGCATGTTTTTACATAGCTTTTCAAAAGGGGAAACCCAGTCACTGGGAACCCTCGAGAGGAGCATATGGTTGTAGAATGGCTGTACAGTTATAGAGAAGCTTTTTACTCATAGCTGACATTTATGTAGCACTTTTTAGTGTCATCGAGGAGGATCCCAAACCCCTTAGCTCACTGCTGAACCACAGACGGCTCTGAGGTGGAACAAAGTCACCATTCCTGCAGTGGCATTCCTGTGCAGTGAAAGTTTAGGACAGGGTTTGAAGATCCTTTCTGTAGCGGGGCACGCTGGACCTCAGCTCAGCAGGCCGGGGGTGCAGCCCCTACCAAGCTGAAGTGAGCGTGGCCTCTGCTTGGTGACTTCTGTGGAATTTTGTAATGATAGGCCAGGGCCCTTGTCTACATCCAGTCTTAAAAACACGACCACGCACAGCCACATGCTCTCTAAAAAGTCGATTCTCATCTCTTTCACCATTAGAAAATCCAAAAGGCATTGCCTGTTTCTAATGAGGAAGTGGAACAAGGCTCTGTGTCAGGTTGGGTCTCTGTCCTACCGCCACAGCTCCCCTTCTGAGCGGTGGCATCGATGGTTATCTCCATTTGTTTCCACAACAACTTTGCCATCCCCTAGAGACTTGGAGCAGTTGTCGCTACCGCTTAACGTTAACAGCCGTGATTTTTTTTCCCCTCCTCTGACCCAGCCTGGCTCTTGAGAATGACACGCTCTGATCTTCAGCCTTCTTCATGTTTACTTGCTATATCACTTTTGTAAAGTGTGGATGCTTTTGTACTTTGGAAGCAAATGCAGAATGTGAATCTACTGAGATTTGGAAAAATCCCGCCCGAATGTACTGTGGCAATAGCCAGCATGGCTGTTTCTAAAAGGCACTCCTCTTGTAAGTGACCCAGAGCTGACTCACATTTATTTTGGTATCACTCAGCTCAAGTCTGTGAATCTGGCCCAGGGACACATTTTGTCTGTTTTTTTCCAGGAAAGAGTTATTGCAAAAGATGGAGATACTGCTTCCGTTTCAACACTCTGAAACCCTCTGTGTTTTGTTCTAACCCTTTTAGAGGTTGTTAGCTTACTGAGCTGTGTTCCCTCTGCGTTTCCAGAGTGAAGGAAAACAAGTACCCGTGTTCCTACTGCGTGAGTGGCTCGAGTAACGTTATGAAAAAAGAAAGCACAACAAATAAAAAAATGCTCTGGAACAAGATTATGCAGGTTAGATTTAGTACTGAAATGCATAAGCTAGAGGGCATAGCTATATGTCTCATCTGTTTCCTGATCACTCTCCATGCTTATCCCCCCTCTCCTGTTCCCTCCTGTACCCGTTTAGACATACGGGCCAGCATGGGGATCAGCATAGCTTTCCTCTCAGAAATGCGTTTCCAATTACAGGCCTTGCAGGCACTCGCTCAGATGAGAGATTAGAAAGTGACTTTCTCTGTGCTGCTCATCCCCTCCCCTCATTTACCTGCTCCATCTGTGAGTATAGAAGTTTGACACGCTGCTTCCCTTACTTACGGGTCTCCCAACAGGGAGAGGTGGAATAGGTTAAACTCTATGGCTTTGAGAACAGACAGTAAGAGGAGGGATATGATAGGCATTTACAAAACGGTGAATGTTATGGAGAAGGCGTCACTGAGTACCCATAGTGAAAGAACTAGAAACAGGTTCAGAATGAACTGAAGAGGAGTTATTTTTTTCAAACACAGGATAGTTACAGTGTAGACCTTCTCATAGGAGCTGGCAGACAGAACTAGGTCTTCTAAAAGTTGCTGGAGGACAGGACCGTGGACTGCTGCTCTTTGCATGTTTGCCGCTGGTACCCCTCAGAGCTGACCCAGCTGCTGTCTGGGTCAGGTTTGAGAGAGCAAGTCTCATCCGCTCCTGCTGTTGTCCCACCTGATTTTCCCCAAGGCAGTCAAATGGATGTGTTTTGTGAGGAAGGCACGGTTCTGGAGTTAAGGCTCAGTACATGGATGCTGCTTAGCCTTTTCCGATTCACTGCCTTTTTTTGCCAGTTAGTTTAGGCTTGTAAAATGAGAATCACGGTACCAATTAATATCTCAGATTCTTCTACAAATGACACAGCTGATTAATGCCCTTCAATGCAATGCATTGTCACCCCTTACTAGCCTTCAGAGAATATACACAGGGGCCCCTTCTCAACATGCACGTACATAGAAAGCTAAGTGGTGTTGTTTTTGCTGCTTAGTGTTTTTCAAGTGCTTTGCCACTTCTTCCTTCTTTAAGCAGTTTCTATTTTCTAAGATGTTTCCCATCCCAAATTATCTCCGGGACTCTAATCATTTGCATTGTCTGTGTGTGCTTCTCTCGCTCTTATTTTTAAGAAAAACACCACAGCTGACCAGCCACAGCATTCCAAATGAAGGCATGCCTTGGCTTATGCAGTGGCATTAATACTTTTCTCAGTGGGTGAGATTCACCCACCCCTGAGAGAAATGACTCACATAAGGTCTAGGCACCATTTAAACCCAACGTAAGCTGTATTTTGTTGGCTTAGATGAGATTTTGCTGAAGCTTTGGCCTCACACTGAGCCTCTGCACAGGAGTGATTTTTCACCCAGTATTATTTTTACATTTTAATGTTCCATTTACTTTTTGTCCTACTATTGAGGTACCTCAGAGAAAAGTCTTCATCGATCTGCCTACAGTAAGTATAGCTTTTTTCTTGTCTGTCCATACTTAATTTTACAACCCAGTAAGATATCTGAGGAGTATAGTTTATTTTTCCCAATGCACATTGCCTGTGTCAAGGTTGAATTCCTTCTGTGGTCTGTTGGGCTGCTGTGTATCAGCTCAGATCTCTTAGGATCCTCCAGTCCTCATTGTCCAGACTTGATCATTTTGCATTATCAGTAGATGTTGGTCTCTCACAATTTCATTCTCCTTCTCGATGTATTAGCTGATATATTGCATAGGCAGGTCATAGCAAAATTCTCAGCAGCACCCCTGCCGTTAAGTTTTCACCATATTAAGAGAAGATCCATTATTCTTTCTTTTCTGCTTTTTGTCTTGTAGAGACATGTTCTCCATGAGAGAACTTTACATCTCCAGCCCAGGAGTCCTTTGATTTTGTAACAGTTTTTTTTATTAAATTCTTGGTCAGAGGCTTCTTGAAAGGCAATTTATAAGAATATCCATGTGTGCCTATCTTTTGCTTGGGGATATAACTCAGAAATGAAAAACACACAGAAAGGAATGAAAAGAAACCAGTTGTATGTGGAACTGTTAAAGATGGGGCTCGGTTGGAGTGTAAATACCTCTAACAACCCCTATGGCGAAGACTGCAAAAACAAAGCGGAACAACCTGGGCAGCTCTTCTGCGATGACCTTAGCTGAACCTCGCATACTCCAGCAGTCCAGCTTGACCCACTGACTTTTTCTCTTCCCGAAAGAGGACCATAGTAATGAGCATTCTGTACATCTCTGCAGCAGTAAAGGGCAAAGAGAATTATTATCAGTTATTGTTTTACAGTAATGCCAGGCCTCGAGGCTTGTTGTCACAGTGATGTTCTAGCACATGGCAGGAGCAGCATGTTATTTGCGGTCATGCTTAGCAAAACTATGAGGATAGGGGCAAGCTGGCCTTCCTTTGTTCCTCCAAGAAACATTTTTTTTCTTCTTCTACTTTAGTGTTGCATGATTAAACAGGCCTCCCTTCAGGTGAAGGTGAAATCCCAGGGCAGCTGACACTGGTGCGCTTGTGAAGGACATCTGCTAAAGAGCTGTCGGGATGGTTTTGTTTTCATTCTATTTATTATTGTCCTTGAGGGCTTCAGGAGAACAAAATGTATTTTCCAAAGTCGAGCATGAGCCTGAGTAGCAGCTCTTAGAAGGACGTAGGCAGATACTGTACATCAGTTAAGACAGATGAAGACAGGAGCACATCCTCAGGATGTGGAAGGAGGTGACCCTCTGGCTTGCATTTCTCTTGCACCCTATTCCACCCCAGTTATCTTTGTGCAGGTCATGCGCTGCAGTCTTGGTGAAAAACTGGAAATACATGTTGCTGGAGAAGAGACTTCCAGAATGAGATGAAAAGCCATCTCCCTTTTCATTTTACCCACTTTCGCATTCCTCCTCCTCTGCCTTGTCTTCCTGAAACACTTGCATGCACACAGGCACGCGCGCAGGCACACACTCCGCTCCGTTCCGTAGCTGTCCCTTCAAATCAAGTGTTGCTCTCTATGTGGACAGCTCTTGGCACAACAGAGGAACAAACACAGATCCTGTCTGTAAGAATATCTTACGAAAAAAGCCCCACACAAAGACAGAGCGAGCGAAACTGAGAGAAAGCTGTCTTGTTACATCTAATTGAATCCCTCAGCACCCTTAAGTGACACCTTTCTTGCTTACACATACAGGAAATATACTGCACAAATGCTATTAAGCTGGAGCTAAACTAATTTAGCTGGTTTAGTGGGTGGACAGAATCCTTCTTCCTTTAAGAAATTGTGTATCACTGATTGCCTGATAAATGTGCAGTAATACCCCACTTTTTAAAGAGAATGCAAGGATTGACAAAACGTCCGGGCTCGCAGCTGGAGTAGAAAGGGACAGCTGTTTCACAGCAGACAATTACCTTACATTGGAGAAGCATATACACATATACGCAACTACTTCCCTGTAACAATGAAGGGGCGAGCTCCTGGCAGCAGATGCAATTATACTGCTGGGAGCTGCCAGGTACGAGCAGCTCAGACATCAGCTCTTACAAAATTCTTGTGGGACCTTTGATGGCAAGAAGTGGCCCGACCCTCGTGCTTAGCTTTCATCCATAAAACTGATTGCTGTGTTTCTGCACCTGCTGAAGAGCACATTGATCTTGTTAGATCTAGTCCTTGCTTAAATCCATCAGGTTTCCATATGCAGTGGCAGACAGGCAAAACCTGAAATTTGTCGTAAACGCTAGTAAAGGCAGGCGGATGGTTAGGGGCTGGTGAGCAGTGCCATTATGGCTGCCGAGAGTTTTAAGAATGAGTTAATGGGCTGTTGCCCCAAAGGCCAGTGACTGAATCCTGTTGTAGCATCTCATGAAGAGCAGGTGAGTAAAATTCAATTCTTGCCATGTCTCTGTCTAGCAGGCTGCCCAGCATTGCTCATTCACGTGTAGAAAATTAGTGATATTCCTGTACTTTGTGATAACCTGTCTGAGGGGCCCAGCTCTTAAATCAGTTGATGGGGAAATGCTCCTGGTGTTGAGAGCTGGAAGTGAGGTGGTACCTCTCTCCATTAGTATGAATTCATCATGACATTATTTATTTCTAAGATCTTAACTTCAGTTATTTATGGGAAATCAGCAGATTTGCAAATAGAGAGCAACCTGTTGTGATGCTAGTCAGTTCTGGATGCTGGGTGTCTTGCTGGTGGAGCATTAGCCATGCATCAGTGAAGCTACAATTTCTGCACTGTGGCCATGAAGATCTCAGCTTGCTTCCCCAAGGCAAGAAACTTGGGATAGGACTACCCAGCTCCTTTCAAACAACTGTACTGTGTTGAGTAGAGGAACCAGCATGTTACCGTGTTGAAACCTGCTCCTAGGCAGGATGATTCTCATCTTGAATTTAACTTGAGTCAGATGAGCCTGTGCTCAGAGGAGGTAGACATGTTTTGTGGTGGAGAATCTCTGAAGGGTCCTTACCTGATCTGCGCTTTCCAAGGAAGTTGGTGGGAGGCTGGTGGTCTCACGCATTACTTGTAGGATCTCTTTTTTGGTAGTTGGTAGTCAGTGAGCTATCTTAAGCAGATGTGTGGCCTTCACTGCCCTAGTATATGAGTACCTCTCAATCTTTTTAATGCATTGTCATAACACCTCAGGCGTGCAAGGACGTAAAATTACTCTATTTCACAGACGGGGAACAGGGAAATTGATGGTTAAATCCTCAGAAGGATACAGGTACCAGAGTCGTGCCCAAATGCCACTCTTGGTTCTTAAATCCAAGTCCACTTCTTCATTGATGCTCATTTATATATAGAGAAATATATGTACATTTCTGTTATTTACCAGCATTTCTAACCATGTGCTTGCAGTTGTGTTTCTGTCCAAGCCCAGAAGAGCCCCAGTCCTACTAAGACTGAACAGCTCAGATGCTCGACATTAGAGCAGAGGCTGATAGTGAGAGGTTGGAGTGCCTTGATCAGCAGGCATGGTCCTTTCTTTCCCTGGCCCAGTTAATTTTTATTAGTCCATGGCAGCTTCAACAGGAAGGGCCTAGAATATTCTGAACACCAGTAGAGATTGTGAGCATTCCTCTGAGAAGTGGAAGAGGATGAACTGAACCCCCTCAAACGGAAAACAGAATTAGACCTACCTCCCTGATGAGTTTTTGAACTGTTGAGCTATGATATGAAAGGAGGCTGGTAGCAACCACTTCTTTTGTCATCTTCTTTTTTGGAAACTATACCTGTTCCAGGAGAGGGCAGATTTTTCTTCTTAAGTGTTTCAGCCACAGAGACAGGCAGGATTTACCACCAGGTCGATATAGGCAGTATTCCTTTTCATGGACCTCACTTCATTTCCTTCGTTAGCATCTCTGCAGCATCATTTTCTAGTCACATAATACAGTAGCTGCTGAGGGCTCCTTCACAAGAGATAGAGAGACTGACTCTGCTCAGGCAAGTAAGTCAGCAGGTAGCAAGAGTGGGTTCACAGGTTAGGAGGCTCTGGGAAAAGTAAATTTAATGGTGGATAAGTGAGGCAGATCAGTGTGGTGTGACAGGGACACCATAGCATGGCTCCTACACCAGCTGATTATCATTCTCTCCACTCTGTCTCTTTGGCTCCCTCCACATCAGAGAACTCAAAAAGGTGTAGAGAAGAAGGGTAGAAAATATGATGTGAGAGGCTGCGAGTCCTGAGCTAACAGGACTGGCTAAAAATAAAAGCGAGGTCTTTATAGCCTGTGAAGAAGATGAAGAAGAAGAAGGAGAAGCTGTTAAGAGAGGATTTAATTGAGTGTAAAATCCTAAATGGTATAGATAATGCCAAGGCATGTTCCTGTTCACAGGCTGGCTCAGGGAGAGGACAGGCAGCTGCAAAGGAAGCGAGTTCAGCTCGGCTGATCTGACAGGGCTTTTTCACACAAAACCTGCAGGTGCCTGGGACAGAGAGGAGCAAGAGGGAGGAGCTTCAGTATAGCATAGGTAAAAGGACACCCCAAGGGGAACAGGAAGCCCTGAACTTTTGGGGTAAAGAGCTGAGGAGACGGATGGTCTAGCATCAAGCAGGTGATCTGGTTACAAGCTAGGAGCTTTCTGGCCTTTACCTGTAGAGGTAAAGGTATAGTACAGGTAGGATTATCTGTGTTGTTTCAAGATGAGTAAAGCTGGAGAAGTAATGTTAAGTCCTTGACACAACTGTAGTTAAAGTGCTACGTGATCCACACTGTGAATTTGACTTCTTTAAGTGGTATTTTCAGAGTAGAAAATCTGGTCTTCCCGGTGCCCCTCAAGAACAGTGGCAAATATGCTCAAAGTCATAGAGAAACTGAGGCCCAGAGAAAGGGCTTGACCCATCCATTGCTCTGCAGTGAATCTGCAGGTGAATCACATTCACTGTGTGAAATAGAGCAAATGATTCCTCCTTATGTCTTATAAATACGTGCCACATCCGACACCAGAAACTTGCCTCGGGATTGCTTCCGCCTGCCTTTCCCAATGCTTTGCCAGGAACAGCAGAAGTAGCAGCTAAGAAATTTGAGGCCTCTGTGGTCACTAACCAGCCATTAAAATTCCAGGTCTGCTCCCAGTTTGCCGCTTACCGCTTCCCTTAGCGACCAAAGACCTTTACAGGTCTACATCCTTGGGCTTTATGCATAGATGCAGCTGATAAAGGGACAGTAAAATCTTCGCTGCAGACCTGCTCTGTCTTCTCTGTGCAGGGCAGAGGAGCCAGAGAGCCCGTGCAGGCACAGCGCCTCGGAGTTGCCCAGTGAGGGCAATGCGTGGTTCGCACATAGTGCCTCAGAGCTCCCAGCCCTTTTGCTGGCCGAAAGCACAGAGGGCATAATCCCAGGGAGGAGGTGGCCTCTACCTGCTTGTAGCTGGTGAAACAGGCACTGGGACCAAGGGTGAAGGGCTGCAAAGGTTCTTGCAAACCAGAGGATGCTAGAAGTTGTGTGCAAGGCACTTACTCATTTATTCCCCTTTCTGGTGCTGTGTTTACCATAGCTTTAACCGATGTCCAAAAGCAGGGTGGAAAGAAACAAATATGTTTAGCCTCCATGCACAGAAGCCTCTGACATAAGGCCACCAACCCGATCTCAACTCTGCCTTACTAACCTCATTACAGTGAGGGCTTGGCTACCAGGAGCAAGAGATCTGTGATACAGGGCTGAGGCAGCCAGCTATCACTCCAGGCTCGCCCCTGGATCTCTCTAGCTTTTGAAGTACTTTCTTCTCGGCACGCTTCTTCCTCTGTATTTTGACCCCAAAGTAGGAACACTCAAAGTATGAGTTTAGAAAAACTGAAGCTTCAAGACAAATTGAGCTTTGCGCCTTGGTATCATCCAGCCTGCATTCATGGTTTGGCTGAGACATGGAAACTTGGGGCAGGGTCTCAGTCTTCTGTAGCTGATATGGGCAGGGAAGGAAATGGGGGAAAAGGAATGAGGGAGAGAGCAGTGCAGTGTTGCCCACTGTCAATATTACACTGGAGTTTATTCAATGTTTTAATTGAAGCCTGAGCATGAGGAGTATGTCTTTAGGAAGGAATCTCCATCTTCTTCTATAAGTTTCAGTGTTTGCACATGAAAACTTGGAATTATCACCCAAAATAACTGAAAGGGTTAGAAACCTCTTCCTCTTTTTCTTTCTCCTCCTTCTTCCCACCTTCTCTGCTTACATTTTTGGTACTTCAAGCTGGCAGTACTGCTGATAATATTTTTTAACATGGTCCCTGCTCTGAAGGTTACACTAAATAAAAGAAATATCATTAAACCTGGGGTAGCGCTTCGAAGGCAAGTTATCAGTATTAGCAGTGTGACTGAGGAGGGGAGAGGTCTATATAGGGATTCCGAGTAAGGAAGGAACATATCAATAAGTGAGATCTGTGAAATTAGTGCAGTGCCATCTCTTTGCAGTGATTAGAACAGAATCAGTTTTGCAAGGGGAGAATACAGTTGGTTTGTGATATCACCGAAAAATGATTTCCAAAAATGTGCTGCAGTGTGCAAGGATTCACCAAATTCTCCATTTAAAAAAGAATAATAATAAGAATGAAGTATTTAGCTAATGAGAACTGTAGACGTATAAACAAAACAATCCTCAAATGCTGTTTAGCTTTTCCATATCTCCTGGGAATTAGCTGCTGCTTTCAGTCGGATTTTACCTGCTATTGCTCTAAGCTAAACTTTCCATTTATATGAGAAAAATGGGAGTCAGGAGGATTATGAGCCCCTCTGCTTTTGATTTTTAATAAAAACCGAACATTTACCTCTGAACAGTAGCGGTGAGAAAGGGAATTAAATCTGAGGAGAGCAGGTTGACCTTTGGGAGCGCAGGCATGTTCCCACACAGAGATTCCCTTGGTCTCTCTCTTTTCCCAACTCCTTTTGCCAACACATGCACCTCTCCGTGTGCATTCAAAGGTGCATATACACGCTTGTATTGCTATATGCTCTCGCACAGATGTTTCTCACAGATGACCCCATATGAAGATTCGTCTGTGGCTGTTACATTCTTTTTTTCTTCCCAATGTGTTACATGCGCACATCTCTCTCCCCTTTTCTCACAGAAAATGTTCTTTTAATGCAATCTGTAGAGTTGTACTCAGCTATTCAGAAGCAGGAACAGGATCTGCAAAAGTGGTTTTTAAAATGCTAAAAAGAAGAATATATTTGAGGTCCGTCTTTTTGCTTCCTGTTTTGTTAGCATGCATTTACAAACTTTCATTTAAAACCACAACAGCCAGAAACTTAATGTTTGTACTTTAAAGAAAAGCTTGAAAGGCCTCTGGTTGATCATCCAACTTCAGAAGCTGGGACTTGTGGGAAAAACCCTACCTGTGTAGTCACAGAGCACTGATAAAATTGCAAACCTAGGCATTATCAATGGAAACCAAGATTATAGGAGAGATGGCCAGGGACTCTCCACACAGATGTTCCTCCCATTGTGTTCTGTAACCCTGGTCAGGGTAAAGCCTCCTGACCCAGTGGTAGAACGGGGGAAAAAGCCTCTCCCCTTTCACTGAATATTTATGGTCCCGAGATAGCTATCACTGTGCCAGGAGAGTCCTGGTAGCAAGGCAGTAGTGGAGGATTTCCCAAGAAAGAATAATACAGGTGGGGCCGAAGGACCACACGTACATTATTTGTATTGGCAGAAGCTGAAAAACAACCCAGCCCCCTCCTCATGAAAAAATACGCTTATAATTAAAACCCAACAGATTTATTGCTTTGACTCATTCTGGTATTTATCAAATTATAGCTGTGTGGCACAGAACTGTATGGCATGATTTACAGTGGTGGTGTGGAAAGGCAAGGCAGCGATTCCCTCCCAGGAGAACAGAAGGAGCTTTGTTCCCGTTGTGATAGGACCAGACGTGGTGGGAGAACCTGGGTAATTGAGTGCTTTGTCAAAGCCAACCTCTTTCCTCCTCTGTGTGTGTTTGCACAGATCTAATCACTCTCATCACATCAAACACTCTAATCATTCTGACATTACATATGGGGGGGGGGCAGACATCTAAAGAGCAGGAGCTGCTTTCTTCACCACCATCATCGTCACAATTGTCTGCTTTTTTTTTTTTAACCCCCCAGATGAAGCAAAACACACGGGAAATTGAGAGCAGGGATAATGAACTCAGGAACAGGTTATAGATGTTGGCACCAACTAGGAAACAGATTTTTCTAAACTTTATAACTCTTCTGTTCATTTAAACAAATTAATTTATGTTTGCATGCAGCCTTCAGTAGTATATAATTTTTCCATTTGGGGAGCAACAGGGGAGACCCAATGTAGGCAATACAAGAGCGGTAAATTGCAGACCCAGCAAAGAGACTGCAATAGCCTTGTAGTGGATGCAGCACTTCCCTCAAATTGTAATGACACACTGCGAGTTCAGATCCCACCGGGGGTTCTGTTTTTATTAGAAATACTTCATATTTCTTCTTCTTGATGTCAAATGGTTCACTACACTTTCAGCACTTAATTATCTTTATCATCCAGAAGTTCTCTGCCTCTAATGAAAATATTTAAACGGCCCTTCCAGGAGCAAAACATAATGCAGGACCCTGTTGCTCAGAACAGCCTCAATTCCTATGGGTTGGAGGGGGCACAGAGTGGGCCGTTGCCTTGCAGATTAGGGCCCCATGCGACACAACACTGGCTTCTGCGAAGGCTAGCAGAAACGGGGCATGACCTGGAGGATGGGCTCCCTTTCCATGTGGCTCAGCTGCCGCTAAACCCAGTTTAGCCTGATGTAACTTCACCGGAGTTAGCGAAGTAGCAGCATCTTTCAGCCGGGGTAACTGAAGGTGAAGTTAGAGCCTTTATGCTCTGTTACCCTTAATGTCTGTATGACTTTCCATGTATTTCCTGATACGAGGGAGCGGATCCTATGACTAATCTAAAGCTTGCAGTTTTTTCTAGACTACAAGTGAAGTCTGTATTATCTTGTGACTAAACTATGTTCTAGCTTCCATTGTAGAGAAGGAAAATTCTGCTGATGCTGCTCATGTTTTGCTGACGTTTCTACCCATTTGTTTCCACCCATGCAAAGTTTTCACCCATAGCAGTTTTGCATATCAAAAGCAGACTACATTGGGTCTATTATATATGGTGGGTGGAATTGTCAAAAGCATCTAAGTGGTGGAGGAGGCTTTGTCTGTAGAGGAATCACATGTGTGACTGAAGCCTGCGTAGCCCTACCTGACCGAATTTTAACTTTGGAGGTGCAGATAGCAGCGAGACGTCAGCACGGAAGATGTTGGCGTGGGCTGTGAACAAGACTGTGAGGTGTCCAGAACAGCTCATTTTTGTTGGAAGTCTGTGCCGTTGTGCCTTTAGCGCTGCTGTTGGAAATCACTCCAGCGAGTTTAATACCTTTGTAGCCATGTCAAATAAATTGTAGTCCTGTCTCCCATTGCAGTGTATACGCGCAGCTTATATGAATCCTTGAATTCTGCAAGGGAAGCAAGAAAAAGCAGAGACCAAACATAGCAAGGTGCTTCATAATTATGGTCTTGTGGTCTATTTGTACAGATGAGAGGGTTTATTTATTTATTGTGGTGAATGACTGGGAGCTTTGATATTGCTAACGCTCAATAAGAGTTTATGCTTCACTTTCCAAACAGAGACTTCCCCTCTCTGTTAAGAGAAGCACGTGTGGTAAAGTAAATTATTTCTTATAGTGTAGAATACAATAACTGCTGCCTCCATTCACTACTGGGCATGGAGAATACCATGGATTCTGCTGCCTTGCCTTCAGAGTGTTATTATTTCTTGCAAAAAAATACAGAGAAAAGGGCATTTCTAGAGCAAGTTTTGAATGATTTCCATCTTATCACTGTATTACTAATACTGTTTTGTTGTTGTTTCTAAATGGTGTGGCTTTCACTTTGCTCGACAGCATTTATTTTCAAGGATTGCATTCTGCTTATTACATGATTATATTCTGATTCTCAGATTGTACAAACATTTTCATCAAGTCATAACATAGAAGCATTATTGATACCGTTCTGCTTCAAACTGGGGATCAGATTCATTCAGAATTGTTGAAAGCCGCCTAATGAATCCGAGCGGAGTTTCAGCCCAGTGACAGACGGATGACTGAATACAGTCAGCTTATGCTTGGTTTTGCATTTTTTTTGCTGCAAGCATTAAACATGGCAATAACAAAGTTCTGCTAATCCTTGATGCTAGGCAAAGCTGGTCAAAATGAGGATCAAATGGTTGGCAGAATATCCATATTAAAATACTTTTTTTTTTTTCCTGCAGTTTTGGAAACTCTCAGTGTTATTCAGTTCGATTTGCTAGAGAGGGTTTGGCAAATTTTGGAGTTTTTCAACGCTCTATAGAACGGTGTTGAAGTTCCTAGTCTGTCCGACATGAACTGGCAGAAAGGGCTATATTTACAGCTACCACTGAAAAATGCCAATTAAGTAGTGTACTACTTGTTGAATAATTAAAGTGTCAGACAGCGTGCTCATTAAGTGTTCTCAGCAGCTGGCCCGAGTGGTTGTGTTAGGTGCTTGGGCACTTGTTATGCTTGTTCACAAGGGTTTTTTTACAAGATACAAACCGTCATTCTGAAAAATCTGCTCTTATCACTGGGACAAACACACTCACAGTGTGGCCCTCAGCCTGCGCGTGTGAGCAGGCCATTCAGATAGGCTGGGACACTTTCCTCATTTCCCTCTTAAGTCTTAAGCCTAGTGATAATAAACGCTAATGTTAGTAGTGATAGCAAACCCCTCTACGTAATCTTGTCGACCGTCTTGCTTTTATTTATAGTTGGAAATAACATAGCTGTGCTTTCACTCCTTGGGTTTGGCTCGGGAAGGACAGAAATAGGCAGGGGAATTGGGTGGGTGGTGACATTTGTACCTCCGGCTAAAAAAGCCAGAGCTTGGAGTTGAGCATCCCTTGCTACCTTCTTTGGACGGACTGAAGTGCAGTGACTGGCCATCTTTGGGCAGCTGCCTGGGTTACCGTGCTGCAGTTTCTGGTATAGCACCCACAGGGTGGATGTCAGATGCCAGCAATGAAATCCATACAGTCCATGTGCAATACAGCCTGGCCAAGAAGGTTTTCTTTGGGTAGAAGGTACTGGGAACTAAGCTACTGTCCAAATGCCAATGATTTCCCTCCTGCAGTGTTGTCCTTGCTCTCTTTATCCGTTTCCCTCATCATGCTTCTCTCTCTTCCCCCTCCGCTCGCCCTCCACAGCCTGCCCCATCGCTACCTACAGCCCAGAGTTTCTGCTGTGTCTTCATTTCCTCCTTGTAGATCAATTCAGCCTGTCCTGGCCAATTTGCGCTGCTGACCGGCCTCCACAGCCTACGTCCTTGTTGCTGCTTTGCTGAATTAAAAATTAATCCATGTTGGATGAGAGCGACAGAGAGGCTTTCTACAGGGTATCAACGGAGTCTGTTGACAGTCTCCCATCCTGCTACCTCATATTGCAACCAACAGCAGCAAAAGAAGCTGTGTCACTGCAACCAAAATCCTGGCAGGTCTTGTCCAGGTGTGTGACATCAGGAGCAGGGTTTTTCTTCCTATCTATAGGGGAATAGCAGGGCACAGGCAGAAACCAATATGCCGGCACGATGTGAGTATGCACTCATGAGCCTGCGTGAATCAGATTGCTCTAATCTTGCATGTTTGGGCTGTTGCATTTTAAATTATCGAGAAACAGTTTTAATTTTTGCTTCGTCTTGCTGATGATGTGATAAAGGGTAACTAAGCTGAGTCAGACTGGGAGTCAGTTTTACAACCCAAAGTTGAGATATGTTGACGTTACTATTTCCTTAGTCCTTTGTGCTCACACCATGCATGTTTAACACAAAACCATTGCTATGACAATCAAATTCACCTTCCCAGGAAAGGAGACCTGCAGGTGACATGCCTCAGATAGGCTGGTACACTCACATGCTCCCTGCAGGCAGCAGGACCGCTGCGTGATGCCCTTCCTGCAGCACGCAGGGGCTGGGTGTTTCACCTGACGAGAAGCAGCATCTCTCTCCACTGAGGTAGGAAACTTGTAACACCGGAGTTTAATGTCCTCAGGTACCCTGGCTTCTAAAAATGAAAGAAGAAAAGAAACAGGGAGAAAAACCAGTTTGAGAAGATAAAAATGTTTTACATGATTTACAGTTTGACCTTAAGATGTTGTTGCCGGTGTATCTGAGGAAAGAGCAGGTGCTTCTATATGGACCAAGGATTTTCTTTTCCCTTATCAGAGGGTTAAATTAAATGCTCTTTCTCTGCTGCCCTTTCTCCTTCGTCTGCTGTCTGATAAAATCTGTGTTATCAACCAAGGAGACAGGGTAATCCCCAAGGAGGAGGCAGTAGGCTAGGTGGTTGGGCAATAGAAAAGAAGGTGCTGCTTGCCCTAGCAAGGAGGAGAGGGGCTATGTCCCAACCCTTTCTCCATGGTATGATGGAGATACAGCACAGCCCATTAGCACAATAGTTGGAATTAGGTCTGCTATTCAGTCACTTCCTCACTCCCTTTCCCTGGAAGTTGGGGGCGAGCTGCTTTAAAATAATGCAAATTCTTCTCAGTGCCTTGTGAGTGAAAAGAATAAGTAACTCAGCCTCCCTGTGAGTGAAAAGAATAAGTAACGGGGAGGGTGCCGAGCTCAGGTTAAAAGATTGCTGGTTAGGGGACAGTGAGAGCAGCCTGGGTGATGGGGAGGAGCCCTCTCCGAGGGGAATGCCTATTTCTGGGCTCTGCCTCCATTCAACCTATCTCTCGGCTCTTTCTCCCAGCCAAAGCCAGGTTGGGAAATAATGAAATCTGAGAGGCAGGAGAGGTAGATCTTCACGATGGTGCTGCAGCCTACCTAACCTGTAGTTAGGTGAGGCCTTTCTAGCGCTGGTACCGCTGGCAAAACAGCTCCCACTTCTAGAACTGTCCTGGCTGCTTCAGGAGTGTCAGGAGAAAAAAGTAGCAAATGCTTGTTTTAGTCAAGAAAGTGATCAGTGCTCTACTTGAGCAGCCCAGGGGAGAGACTGAGTGTGCAGAAACCCCAGCATTCTTGCACAGTCACTTTTCTGAGTAGAGCTGCGTTTTGAGGATGCAGAGCTCTGCTTGGCGTGGGAGGATCTAAGCTTCATGCTGCTGCCTCAGCATTCGTGCCACTCGTTTGTGCCGAGCAGGTTTTTTTTTTCCCTATTTTTTTTTTCCCCCCAGAGTGCTTCATGAGATGTTAGTGACTCTTTAATTATATTGGGAGCTCTATGAGCTATTTTGATGTGTTGTCTCTCTGGCTTTGGCATATACTCTGGGCTGATGACACATGGTCACTGTTCTCTGTCTCTGTCTTACTCTGTCACCACTGAATTTCATATGTCGCCCTTGGATTTGACACTTTGGGGACTGGCCAGACTTTAAAAATCCTCTCCTGCCTTCAGATACCGGTGCAGGTAATAAAAGGGATTTATCAGCCTGCACTTTTCTGTGCCTGCGCCTGTGGGGATGTGCAAGGTAAATTCATACCCAGTTCTCATGAGATCTGCTCAGCCCTCTCTTTCTCTCAAAGTACTGTGTAGCACAACTTTATTTTCTTGGGGATTTTTTTTTTTGTTTTCCACAAATTGTATGTCAAGTGCTTACAGAGCAATACAATTCACAACGGTGGGTAAATTACTATATTAGAGCCTCCAGTCAAAGGGCCAAGAGGAGGGCAGCAGCGAGAGGGGAGGAGGAGGTCTGAGCTGAGACGGGAAGGAGCAGATATGGCTGAGCTAGCAGCAGGGCTGTCATACGCAGCAGGAGCTGAGGAGGAGCTGAATCCTGAGCCAAGACGTGTCATTGCATGGAGGGAGAAGGAACAGTTTGGTGTGGAACAAGGGCAAGAGAAGATGGCAGGGAAGTCATCGGGGACAAATGCAGGGAAGATTTAAAAGCAAGGGGCGGGTGGTTTTGAGAAGTACATGTTATTGTGGAGCAGGAGTTGTGTTGGAAGACCTCAAGCTGCAGAGCAGCATCGTGTGATTTCTGATACGGAGAGAGATAAGAAGACCCATATGGACATATGTGAGGGAACCTGGAGAGCTGAGTTTCAGGGGAAGAGAAGAGGTTTCCTCCCAACAGCTGCGAGATGCAAAAGCTTTGGAACAACTGACTTCAGTGGCAAGTTCTGACTTGCTGTATTTCAAGTGTCCTTTGGTGGGAACCAATCCAAGGCTCTTCCCTGCTGGGCTACTGATGCTGGGGCTTGCCAGCGGCGCTCCCAGTCTCTCAGACATGCAATGGTTTGGCTGCTCCAGAGGGATTTGGGATTTCCCAGACCAGGAAACACATAGGTGTGGCAGCCTGCAACTAGCCAGTTGTTTTCTTTTACCTCTCTTTGCTAAATTGGTGTGATCAAAACATACCCAGGACCTGAGAGTCTAAATAATGGTCTTGTGCTCCCCGTGTGGAGCTTGGTAATATTTACTGAGCCCGACGGCTTCATTCTCCTCCGTGCTGACTGCATTAATGGCTGGCTGCAGGGAGGGAGGGCAGGGATGAAGGATAGCTGAGAGGGGTCTGGGCGACATGGCTAACGGATGGCCTTATTAGAGACACTTTCCCGGGGCCTAAGTGGAGCTTTTTTGTCTGAGTCTGCAAGAAGTGGGTCATTTTGCTGGGCTGTCAGGCCCCAGCTCTTGCTGGAGAGAGGAGGCTCTGACTGCAGCAGCCTGCTGGCTTCTCGCTGCTGTGTTTGGCTAGGGGATGAGGTGGTACTCTGAGGGGAGACCATATCACTCACAGCCCTCAGGGATCCCTTCCTGGAAGAAAAAGCAGATCCAAATTGCTGTCTTATCCTACCCTGCCAGTGAGCAAAAATTTTGGAGGTCAGTAGAGAGGTAATGTAGCTGATTCTCTCCCCAAGACGCTCCCCCCCTACCTCGAGTTTCATTGCCCCCTCTCTCTGTGCTGTCTGCTTGTCTCTGGAGGGGCAGCGATGCCTAAGGAGGTACTAGCTGGAGCTGCTATCCATCTCACCTGCCAGCAGTTTTAGGGAGCGTAGTGGCAACTAGGTCTCATCGGTCCCACATTGTGCCTGATCCACAAGGATCCAGGCTTGCTGCAGCCTTCCACGGGGCGTCCTGGCTCTCTGTCTTAAGCTCTCGCTGTTCATGGCTTTGGCTCTACAGATACCTACTTCTCTCTGTTGTATTGGCCTAAATGGGGGAATATCAAAGATATAGCTTCCTCTGCCCATCCTCCCCTCACCGTATCTGGGTTGATGAATCATTGGAAAAATAAAGCAGTATCAGAAGCTGATGTGCCAGAATATACCATGAGGGACTGCTCAGAGGGTATTTCCAGCCCAGAAGGAAACCAAATCTCCTAAGAATTTATAGCTCAAGATCACCAGAGTTGAAGTTAGAGATAGTCCACAATGAGATTTACATTTTTTTCTCAGTGCTTTCCCAAATGCAGCCAGTGATGCTTGTGATGCTCACCAATCCTAGGAACATAGATCGGCTGCCAGTGGGCAATGCTGGGTTTAACCAGTTAGCCCGGGGAGGAGCTGATCAAAACAGAGCACATACGATGTCAGTCTTGTCCCATAGGAGCCAAGAAATGGAGGGAACGGTTTGGGGACTACTTTTTTATTCTTAGTTAGAGAGGGCCAGCTGCTGCATTGCAGTGGCTTCCCCATGAGCTGACGTTAGGCGAGGAGTAGCTGAAAAGGGCATTACAGCTGGGGTAGAAAATTTCAGCACATCATTTCTGTCTCGTAAAGTGTCATTTCTCTTAGGTACATCTGTCTCAATACACTGGAGAAAGGCTGCCATGAGATACTTCTGAGGGAAAATGCAGATCCAGGTGAAATGCTTACCTGAGACAGGATTAAAGAGGAAAATTTGTTACAAACAGAGGAGTCACAGGTTTGTGCTGCTTTTCTAGTATGGTGGAGGTGAAGAGAAAGGATCAGTACCTGACCTTCCCTGCTCTCCATCTTCAATAGCTTTGTTTTTTGAGGTCATCTTCTGCACAGGCTAAACTGTGCTAATCCTCAGGGTAAACTCTGCAGCTTACATCCCTGTGAATCAGGAGGGAATGCAGAAGGCCAGTTTAATATAGATTTATTTCTCCTATCCCCTTTCTGTACTCCCAGGAAGCATATCAGGCTCTGCACATGTGCTGTATGGGAGGATGTATGGGCAGGGCTATGTACCAGAGCTTCAGCAGAGGCAGTGGTGGAGCCATGGGCACTGCTCAGTCCTTGGTCCAACTTCTCTGTGAGTTGTTGCTCACAGGAACATCAGAGTTGCCAAGCTGGGTTAGACGGATGTGGCATCTGATGCAAGAAAGCCCGTACCCCACCAGGACTGAATTACCTGTTCACAGGAGACATTTTCTTTCTGACTGAATGAGGTTAATGACCACCTTATGCCTGCTAGTGTGAGGTTTTATAGTCCTTTATCAAACATAGGTGATGACTCTGTTGTTGCTATAAATGCTTTGCTCAATTTTTTTTCTGTTTTTCAATCTTTTTTTAATATGCAGCAGTAAGTTCCAAAAGTTAATTTTACATAATGTGAAAAAAGCATTGTCTCTGGGCAAAAGGAATTCATGAGCACTTTTGTCATTAGCTTTACATTACGTCCATAAAGAGGTTACAACTGGGAAGGATGATTATTGTTTAAAAAACAAAGAAATCCATTTTGAAGGATCAATTGCTTGATCCCCCAAACAATCAGCATCCTATTTGCGATTGCCATATCCTTGTGACAGTAACGAATTAATGATTACCTTTTGATTAGGTCTTTACGGCGCACATGATGCACTGAGAGCATGGCTAAATTGGGTTGGATGTAGTAAGGATTGCTGAGTCTGTAGTCAAGCCTCCTTGGGCTGCGATCTTGTCAGAGCTCATAAGCTGAGACAAAGAATTTGATTAGGCGGCTGGGTCTTTGGGGAGGATGTGAAGGAAGAGGGAAGAGCTCAGGCTCTTTAATACCGAAGCCTTGAACTCGCCCATACCTGCAGCTGGGTTCGCAGGGCAGTCAGGACCTACGCACAAACCTGGGAGGTGACTGCCCAGGCTGCCGGGCAGCAGCTCAGACCCCGCACAGTGGGACGTTTGGGAAGTCTCTCCCTGCCCATCGCAGGGGATTGCTCAGTGCCAAACGTTGGTGGCTCCAGGTACGGGCAGTGAATGCGTCAAAAGGTGGCCTGGTGCTCCTCAAAACCCAACAAAACACCTGCCCTTGAAGGGGATCTGGTGCCAAATGCAGCATCTCCGGAACCAGACCAGCTGAATGGGGCTTGTCCGAATCCCCCAGGGCAAGGTTTGAATCCCAAAGAGCCAAATCGTCGGCCTCCCTTTCCCAGACAGTGAGGCTTCCCTTAGTGGCTCCACATCCAGGCACTGATTGGATCTGGCCCTTTTTAGCTTTTGACACTGACATGGTCTCTCTTCCTGGCATTAGGGCCTCAATTAGCCTCTTCTACTTCTAATGCTCTGAATTTGCATGGTGAGAGCCGGGATTAAGGACAGGCAGTCTTAACGCAGCTCCTATTAATAAATAAGGAAGATTAGGAGCTTTGTCAGTAAGATAGTGCTTCCTCCTTCATTTAATTATTCAAAAACACCTCATGTTTAACCCTCTACCCTCTGAATGAAGTAAATAAAAAGAAGTGAGATTATTAAAGATAAAGTTTAAATTAACTTTCTATAGTATGGGTCAGGTAAGAAAATTCTATCTCCTGTAATTGACTGATGCTGGTGCTGGCTTCTGTAGGGGTTTAAAAAAAAAATCTGATTTTTTTACATAAATACATTTTTATGTCAGGTGGGGAATATTTCTTTGTGTTTGGGGACTGCTGTTACCTACTTACAAAGCACAAGTAGCAGCAGGGCAAATTTCTTTCCTACCAGCAGGCCACAGTTCATCTCTACAGGGACCACATTTGGAATTAAACAAGGAGTGAAATTTTTATGGCCCACTTTTCCTCACTGGTACTGCCAGAAAGAAGGATGTCTAATGGACTTTTTGAGGTGATCTTTAGGCTGAGGTTTTCATCTCACTGGGAATTGTACTGAGACCTTCTAACTCATTTCATAGTTGGTCATCGAAGTACCCAGTAACTAGCTACCGAGGATGCATTCAGGCTGCAGTGACCTCGAGGTAAACGTACTTCACCCCATTCCTATGCAGTTAAATTCCCGCGGGATGTGTATCTCAAAGTGTGACTACAACAGTTTCCAGATGTTTCATATCTGCTCATGCTCTATAAAGAATGATGACTAAATTGCATTTTAGTGACCTTAGAGATATAAAAAGGGGGAGGGGGAGAGGTGGCTGGCTGGCAGAGAGCTTTACAGTAATGGGATCTTTGCCAGTATCATTCATGCTTGAGTCAAGGACTTTCATTTCCCAAAAAGAACCGGGGATTAGTACAGCTTCTGCAGCCTGCCCTGCTGTCCTCCCCACATGTCCTCCCCACAGATGTGGTTCTGTGGAGGTGTTCTGGGTCACTTCTCCTTGTACCGTTACGGAACATAGCAGAGATGGGGCTTCCTAGTCTTAAAAATCCGGAAGGAAAAGGAGGCAGCTGTTAAAGCCAATATGATCTACTTGACTTCCACACTTCTGGCCAAGGTGGGCTCTGCAAAGCCACCTTGTGCATGTCCTGGTGCAGGCTGAAGAGCCCTGACTCGCGCAGTATCCTTCCGTCTCAAGCTCTAGGGCTGACACCTGGACAACTACTTTGTATTAATTGTTCTAGAATTGATGTATTTTTTTCTCCCACGAGGCCTTTGGACTCAAGCTCCTTTCTAACAGTGAGCTACACAGGGGTAGGCGAGAACTACCATCACCGTAATTTGTCTTGGAGTTCTATTGTCGTCTTTTGCTGGCTGCTCTTGCCCTGTATGCAACGTTTTGGGATATCAAGGAAGATGCTTCCCAGCTCCCTGAGCTGTTCTCGGGAGCCTGTGCAATGTCTGGGATGTTTGTTTTTTCTTGTGACCTAGGATCAATAGGTTGTGCTGTTTCCAAGCGAAGCGCTGCTAAATGGCTCTCTGACTACATCCCTCGGTTTTATTCCTAAGCAGGCCTGCAAATTTCTGTGCATGTAAAGGCACATTCACTTTGAGGAAAGCTTGCTGTACATCGCTTGTTTCAGAGCAATTTTCATCTACAGGGTTAACAGAGTGCCACAGGGACATCTTAATGCACATTTACAAACTCAGAGCTGTTTGTCCAGGGCATCTATTCTAGTTTCTAGGTTTAGGAGGTGCTTTTAGCAAATATTCTCTGCTGTTCACTTAACATTTACTGTTTCTGTAAATGTTCTGGCCAGTGAATTTATTCGGTAGACTAGTCCCAGAAAGGGACATGGCTAGAGTGAGCTAAATACATAATTTAAAAGATTATTTACTAGTTTCCTTGCACAGCATCTTATACTTTGTTATGTGTCATTCTTGTCCTTGTAATGGATTATCTTGGTCTCCATAAAACACATGATGGGGATGTATTTTTGCCGTTGAAAAAGCCTCCAGTGGCAGAACGGACAAACTCCAGATGAGCAATGTACTTTCATCTCCACATTTCCTCAGCCTGTACAAACTCTTCCTGCTGCTTTCCTCCCTGGAGCTGTGAAAGGTCGGGATGCTGAGACCTGCTCTGTATTTTGCAGTGTCAGGAGGCATCTCCCCTCCCATTGAGGGCTGTGGACCAGATTTTTTTTTCAACAGTCCTTCTCCTTGCCACTGGCCTGCAGAGCCCTAGCACTAGGCTGTGAATTAAATGCCCTTCCTCCACAGATCAGGCCCCTTCCAGAGACCCTGCTGGGATCCCCTTTGGGAAGGGCTGGAGTTGAAATTCGGCCAACTAGCATCTCCTGCCGGGACCCGCCACAAGTGTTTGTTAAGCTCATGGTTAAAGACTTGAGGTGCAGGGACCAAATGAGTTCAGGATGATTTCTGTAAGCCCCAACTTTGATCCTCCTTTATCGTAAACACCCCTTTTCCCCAAAGTATTAATCAAGCCTAGCTGAAGCAAGGAGGGAATCCCCTTTGGGTAGGAAAATGATGACACTTTTAGACTTTTTTGGAGAACACAGTCAGGAGGTGGATAACAGCCATAAGAGTCATGTGGAAATTCACTTTTGGAATAACTTGAAAGTATAACAAAGAAAGGGGCTGGGAATGCTTTTTTTATTTTTACAGAAGTGTGATGATGATAGGACTGCTTGCTGTGAGCTTTTATTCCATCCGGGATGAAACTATTAAGAGAAGCCACACGCATGTGAACCCCTTTGCTCTGAAAGCTCCTGTGCTCTGTGTGTGTGCTGCTGCAGTCTGAAGGTATCATTTGTGTTTTGCTCTATTTCAAATGCATCTCCCTTTCGCTCTCTCGCTCTCTCTTTGTCTTTGGAAAATGTTAGGGCACTAAGCTGAGCAGGCTGATGGTGCCAGATATCCTTTGTACACACACACAGAGACTCAGAAATAAACATTCCTGCTGCGACCTGGAAGCTTTCTCTCCATAATAGCATGCGTGCACACACACAGAGTGAGCGGCAAGAGGAGTCCTTAGGATGCTCTCTGTACCTTTTGTTTGATGTGTGGGTTTATGTACGGTAAATTAAGATTCGTGCTTGGGGAGTGCATCTTTTTATGTAAGAGGGTCATCTTGTAAGTGGGGCAGGTCAAAGAATCTAGTGTCCCACACTAAGCAGCTTTGACCCATGTAATGCATATCAGACTATCGCTCTTAATTTGATAAACTAAACACTAGGTTGATAATCCTGCCTTGCTTTTTCCCCTTCTCCTCTTTCTAAATATATCTGTGTATCTATGTCTCTGTGAACTTGTATCTACCTCGATCCATAGATTAATCATAAATATGGATATAGATGACAGAAGGTTAAGGGCATGGTGGGAAGGCTAAGCAACTCTGCTTCATTTATCATTGCTACAGTGGGTGTCTGGGGGGGGGTGCCTCACCTGTCCCAGCTTCTTTGACACTTTTCAAGCAGTGTCAAGAGCAAAGATATTAATACAAAGGGGTCCGGAACGGACTAATTTTAATCTTCCCTTGCTGCGTGTGTTTAGCTTTGAGCAAATGACTCTCAGACACTCTGTGCTTTCTTAAGTGAGTTGGAAAAAAAAAAAAAAGGTCTGATAATTTTTAATCAGTTTGAGCAGATTTACACTGAGGCATAGAGAGCCAGACCCCTCGATTGCTGTATTAAGAGCAAGGGTTTTTGAAGGGGCTGATCAGTTGCTGTCAAATATTTTGTAGACAATCACTCAAATTGAGGTGAGAGTTTTGGAAAAGTTTAAAGGTGCAAGGTTATGTTTTAGGAATTAAAGACCTCAGGTTTTTAGGTTTTGTATTGGGCAAATACGAATTAGAGGTACTTGCAGACCTGCTGATAGTTCTGAAAGCATCAAGTTGAAGATGAAAAAAGTCCCCCTCTGTCATTCTGAGGCACGTGGACAGGCGTGTTACGGGCTAGGCACAGGAGGTCATGACTCGGCCGTACCCAGCCCCAGTGCCCGCTCTGCTGCCATGCAGCCTGCAGTGTGGGCAACGTGCTTTCAGGTAGATGTAAGCAAGCAGGAGGGAGCCCAGAGGGGCGCAGCAGGCTTTCCGAGGGAGCCCAGAGGGGCACAGCAGGCTTTCCGAGGGAGCCCAGAGGGGCACAGCAGGCTTTCCGAGAGGCTGAGCAAACAGGACCTGCACAGGAAGGTTAAAAGAACTAGGGGCACAAAAGTTTGCTTGCTCTAAGTGGGGAAGACCAAGGGAAATGTAAGAGTCTTTGTTCATATGAATTTTTCTTTTAAAGGTGGTATTGATCTGTTGTGCTACAAATCCCCAAGACGAGAAGTAATAGGTTAAATACTAAGACTAATTTCTAACTCTGTGACTAGCGAAGTACTGGAAGGGGTTAGCATAGGTGGGGGGACATGAAGCCTCTTTCTTTGGAGCTTCCTCCAGCCATGTAGGCAGGTATTCACCAGGAATAGACTTGAAGGTATATTTGATCCTGTCTTAGTGTAGTGGGCTAGACCGAATTATGTTCTTGAGGTCTCTTCTGGTTCCACCTTGCTGCAATTTCTGTGATTTGACACGGTCAAACCAATCTGACTTCAATATAAGCTGGGTGTCTATTTTTCACCCTACTAAAATTACTCGAGCCTGAAACAGATGAGATAACAGGAAAAGGAGTAAATTTCATGTAAGCAAACTTTTCTAAATGCTTCTTGGGTTTGTTTTTTTACTCATTCTCTTTTAGGAGATTATTAAGGAACAAACTTGTCATTGGGTATGAGATAAAGCTGTATCATAAATAAAGTAATAAGAAAAACAAAATTTACCGAATAAACAGAGAGGGAATATATAGCTGGTTCTCAGCATGAAAAGATGCCTCAGCTCAGCGGATGTGTCACTGAGCAGTATTATGCCTGGTATTTAATATAGATTAATAACCCAAAAAAGCAAAGAATACTTAGAAGGAAAAATGTGTAGATAATACAGCAATGTTTAGGTTTCCCAAGCCTAGAAAAGACATGGAGGAGGTCTGGCAATGTGCTTGCTGAGGCAGTTTACAAGTGTCATGGGAGTAAATGGAATGCAGTATGGCAAAGGCAAGGTGATGCGCTCAGGAAACAACACATTAGAATTAGTCATGCTCGTTTCTGGGTCCTAAAATAATTGTAACTACTCAAAGGAAAAGAACAACAAAAAAAAAGGCACGGCTGTGAGCAACTCAGTAAAAACATTTGTTCAGTCTGTAGTGATGGTGAAATAAAAGCATGCAAGATGAGAGAGTGCATTAAGAAAGGGGTAGAGAATAATAGATAAAATAATACAGTACCATTATATAAATTGATGGTACGTGCTCTCCTCGTACACTCTATTCAATTTGCTCACCCCATCTCACAAAAGGAAATAACAGAAATAGAAGAATGACCGGAGAAAGGGAACACAAATGACTGGAGTCTTTTAATAGCTTCTTCATAAAGAATGATTAAAAAGAGCAACACTGTTTTCTTGAGAAAAGACAAATAAGAAGCATTGTGGCAAAGGTATAGAAATAGTCACCACAGAAAAGTTCACTCAGCCATTCCTATTTACTTTTCATTTTATTAGAAGAACAATAGGGGAAGCAATTACATGAAAAAGAAACAGTTTAAACCCGTGAAGAGGAAATACTCTTTTACAGAGTGCCTAATTAACATATGGAACTCGCTGCCACCAGATACCTCTGAAATCAGAAACTGAGTAAGAGCGCTGTAAGATTCAAAACAGATAATTGGATTTTTTTGGATTGGATATTTGGTGACTGGTAAGATTCACAGAGAAAATAGGGAAGCTGTGAAGGTATTGGAGGAGGTATTAACTAAGATATGAGGATGCAAGGGGTCTTGAATCTTCCCATTCCAGGTTAACAACAACAACAAGAAAATCACCAAGTGGCTGGACAGTAGGAGGCAATCTTCCTTTGTAACACATAGCTGCGTATGTGGCCAGTATGGGGCATTTTGGTAACTTCACCTAGTACAAGCCTTTTGCTGAGCTGGGGTGTGGGAGAGGTGGGTTGTTAGTGTTGTCGTATCTGTCTTTTGAATTACAGTATTTGAAGAGTTTGGCAGCTGGTGTCCAGTTCTGATTCTACCACTGACTCATTTTTGGATGTTTCACATCCTCTCTTATGCTTTGGTTTTTAACTCTGAACATAGGGTAGGTGCGTTGGTGCAGCCTTGTGGCTTAGGAGATTTCTGAGGCTTAATCAATTCCTCTTTGTGAGTCACTTGAATGTGCTGAGATGAAGTGTGCTACTGATACCTGTTCAGTGAAACAGCCCTGGCGGTATGATAGGCTGCCGTGTCGTGGTGGTCCTGCTCTGTTTTAGATGTGGCTGGCTCTTCAAAGAGGCAGTAGCATCTCCACCCAGGCATACATTACCCTGCCTCCTGCCACCCTGTGGTCCTATGGCCATACCCATTGTGCTCAGGAACCTGCTTATGGGTCAGGATGCTCTCTGCAAGACATTATAAAAACACCAATTAAAAATATAGTGTCTTCCCATGCCTGCTCCGTTTATGCTAGCTTCCCATTTCCTATGTGCCGATATCTTTCCTCCCCCAAATCAATGTTGATAACCACTTGTACCAACCGTGCTCAAACCTATTCCTGGGCCTGCAGCGCTGCCTTGCCCTTTCTCTCTGCATCAGTCTCAGTCTAGGACAGTTTCTTGGTAGGCATCTTGTAAGATGAACCCCATCTCCTCCTGTCTTCTGGCAAGTACTGAGTCAAATCCAGCTCCCATCTTGTAATTCTTGATTTGGCAATAGATTCAGAAATATTTGTCTTACTTTTCTGGAAAAGCAGACACATATGTTTGGTCTGGGTTTTTTTCTCATAGGAAACTTGCACAGAATTCACTCCTTTGGCAGAGTAAGGAGAGGAAAGCATCAACTGCATACCTGAAATCCAGGCACCTCCGCCTCACCTCACCTAGATGTCAGCTGTCCAATATACTGTGCCAGGATACACAAATTTGTACGTCCCTTTGTTTTGCACTGCAGCTGTGATTTCTCTGCATGATGACACACATGTTTCTGTGAGTGCGTGTTCCCCTCATTCCCCAGTGTCCCATCTGGCAGGGTTTGTGGCTGCTATGGAGCACACATTTACAATTCCCATCAGGCAGGCTTGGCCTAAAAAACAATGTAAGTGTTTGAATAAATGGTTGTGGTTGAAATCTGCCTCAAGTGTTAGAGGAATGCTTAGTGATCTCCTTACTAGGAAATAATCCTAGCTAGCACTTGGTCGGTACTTTATATTTCCTAAGCGCTTTACAAATATCAATTAATCCTCAGGTACCAGCACACCTCATGCTTGGTTGTTTGCACCAGGAGTTGAACACTGACTCCCTGATCCTAGAAGCAAGAGCCTTTGCTGTCAGAGCTAGCTCCCCTAGCCTGCCTTCTTGGGGCATCTTCGGTCTCTCTGCCCCCCTGCTTCAGGACCAGGGAGGGCAGATCGCTGCATCACTCGTCTGTGATGCCCTCTTAATACCCACCATAAATTGAGTGAGCAGTAAACCCCCCCTATTTCCAGGTAGAGAAACTGAGGTAGAGTTTTTATCAGGACTGGACTTACAGGTGCTTTCATTCCCAGTTCTGTTCCCTGTGCAGCTGGACCACCTGCCTTATGCAGCAGTATATAAAGAAAGAAAGTATGAGGAGGAAAGGAGAGAGGTGCCTCTCCCACTGCAGTGGCAGGGAGCTGGTGGGGTCCAGGGAGACACTTCTTCTACCCATCGAAAAAACCACCCCTCTTCTAGAGGCTCCAACTGGCAGAGAGGAAATCATGATTTAGAATTTTTTCCCAAAATCAATTAGGCTCTTTCAGTGGTAGAAGCAATTTGTGTGACTTTTAATCTTTTGCCAGCTCAGCCTGATCAGCACTTTTTGAAGAATGTGGAGACAATGTCTCTGCTAATCCAGGTAAATCAGGCATATCTGGAGACAGACAGACAGAGGGGGAAGGAAGAGAAGCTATTAAAACCAAGGAAGGCCCATCTCAGGACTAAAAGGCATCAGTGAGGTACCTGATTTATGGGAGGAGAGTTGCCTTTCAGTCATTTTTAATGGAATATTATTAAAGGAAAATCAGGAGCTGTGAAACCTTTTGTGTCTCATCTCCTAATGTATTTATTTCTGCAGCAGGGAACCCTGTTAACCCCAGCAGGTAATGTATTCCTCCGCTGGCACGGGTGCCAAGGTTGTCCCCTAGAAATTTTATTATGGAACAAACTCGGTTAAATATTTGCACATGAAAAGACTATCTCAAGGTTTCGTGGGTCTGAAATTTGTTTCCAAGGAAAACTGCCTAGTGGAGCTGCTGAATCTTCCTGCGTATGGCTATCAAATACCATCATTTTCATGTCTCTCTGGCTTTTTTTCTTTGCCAACACAAATGAGTTTAGATAGATAGATGACTAGATAGATGCTTGCCTAAGGCAACGTCAGCCTCTGGGCAAAGGTTGGGTCACACTTCTGAATTGCTTTCCCATAATTTTTCAAGCAGGCTAATAGTTTAAATTGTCGTCGCTGTAAGGAAGACGAGTTCCACGTAGCAAATGACACACGAGCCTCAGTCCTACAAACGCTTAAGCACCTATTTAATTTTCTGTGCTGTGAATAGTCTCACAGCAGTTGCTGACAATTCCCACAGATCACTGTATTGAAATGACAACCCCAAATTTGACTGATGTAAATACTTGGCTTTCTCATGATACCAAGGAATACTCTACAAGAGTGAAGACTGCTGTACTGGATATGTCCTTTACTTTCTTCATTCCTCATGTCAGTCCCTTCTTATCTCCTCCTCAGTAATACTTCCTTGTGCATGCTAACATCCTTACAAAGTTGCAAAACCACTTTTCATTGGATTTCTAATTGTATCATTTGCGTGAAAGGAGTTTCCTGGAGATACCCACCATTTTGGCTAATATAATGGTCAAGGGGGCGTGCTCAAAACTAGAAGAATTTAGCTATTATTGCATGAAATAATGAGCCATGGGCCTTCAAAGTCTCTGTGAATATAGATGGGCAAGTTGCATGTATGCATCTTTACACTTTGCTGTAAGGTGTTCCCATCAAAAAGAATCACCCCCTAGAATTATTGGTTTCAGACAGAACAGGGGCACAGTGGGAGGTGTGTTTACATTCAGATGTTACCACCTCAAAAAAGGAGAATTGGTAAAAACACAGTTTTGATTTTATAGGATCAAAGAAGAGAACATCCTAGTGCTTTCCTTTTATTCTGCTAGGTTTTCTAAGCAGGCTTTGTTTAAACAACATGAAAGTGGCTGTAACCAAATTAGGCAAAATCCCATAGTAGCCTGATCAGGAAGGTGTAAATCCCCTTCTTCCAGGGCCTCCCACAGTATTTCTGCCAAATGAGATGTGGTACGGCTTAGCAATGTGTGTCATCGTTCATGTGTGGGCACCACAAGAGAGACTCTGCCACTATGCTTCTTCGGGAATTCTTGTGCACCAAAGCTGTAAATGAAAGCACAAGGTGAAAGCTGGCGGAGGACCAAGACTTCAAGCAAGCCAGAAAGCCAGGTTATGGTCTCAGCATCACTGGCGTAAAACTGATGTGAAAATAGTTATTGTACTTACTGTAAACTTCTGAGTATGCCATTGGTGCGTGTCAGCCCGCCTCTGGTCTTCTACTGGAGGGTCCATGGATGCTATGGGGTTTGCAGCAGTATGTGGACTGGCAGAGAGCAGTTTCTTGTGGTACCTTGGTAATATCTCATTCTAGTTCAGGATTGACATTTTGGTGCAACCATAGTAGCCACAGGTCCATTGAAACTCTCCTCAGGCGTTTCACACGTGCCTGTGTGAGCTGAAATTGTGATGCATTAGGAGCATATGGCGAGCTCTAGAAAGAGCTGCCCTGCCGAGGGTGTATTTCATCAAACGATGATGCAAAAGTCTTAACTGATAGTTGAGGTTTGGTGCAGTCATGCAAGGATCCCTGTTACATGGGCCGCAAGAGGTCTCAGATATTCTGTTTCTGGACAGGACTTCGTATTTTTCGGCTGGGCAGCAAAGCTCTGACCTAGCATATTCAATGGAAGTTTTCCCAGTGGGCTTTGAGGAGATGGGCTCACAGAAAAGGCTACATTCCAACCAGTTGGAAAAGTGTGTATTTTTCCCCAAATGGCAAAGTGATGATCTTGCAAAATTAGCAAATTTCATAGTCTAAAAGTTTTCCGTTTTTTAGCTGGAAGACATTTCTCCATGTGAAAAGGCTTTTCCTTTTCTTTTGAGAAAAAAACCCACATTCTTCATTTATTCAGAAACTGAAATTTCCATCAAAAAAAGTGTTTCAAAAGCCAGTTTTCAAGCAGATGCAGATCTATTCTTTCTTGAATCCAAAGACTGGCACACACTCATCTGCAGTTGCAGTTGGCTTCCCAGCCTCTCTGCCCTACATCTCCCCCCAGGAGAGAGCACCTGAGAGTCCAGTCCTGTGCCTTAATCCCAGCAAAGCTGTGTGTGCTGCAGCTGGTCCCCGAAGATTGCTGCACCACATAAAACAGCTATGCACAAAATATACTGATATACTGTATGCTTCCTTAATGTAATATTTTCTCTAATACCCTCTCCCACCCTCCTCCTCCTTCCATGCTTTCCTCCAAGGGCACATGAGCCTTTTTAATTTTATGTTTTCATTTTGTTTTGGTAGATTACATTTTTGTTTATTGCTTTCTGTCCCTCTGAGGTTCCCATAGAAGACTTAGCTGCATCTGGCTTTTATTTGAAGAAAGTCCAAGCTTGCCTCTCTCCTGACCTCCCCGGGTTCTCTTTTTTTTGGTTTGTTTTTGTGCGTGTTTGTGGTTTTTCATAGCTAGGAAGCTCTTGGGCTTCTCTGATGCCTTTTGACATGGGATGATGGTCTGTCGTCTCTGGCTGTGTTTTTAGAGGTGGGGAAGAATGAGGATGGAGTGCGGTGATTGTTTAATTAAAATGTGTAACGTGTCTATTCAGAGGCAGGTATATCATTTGTGCACACACATATGTGTGTGCATGTATACCTGTCTTGCTGATAATTGCTCTGAGGCTCTTTCTTGCTCTCCTGTACTGGCATTCACTGTTCACTGTTTGCTACAGGGGAAAGCAAAAGCAGGGAGCACACAGAAATGTCACAGCTGAGAGGGTTTCTGTAATCCTCCAACATATGTTAAACATTAAAGCTCCTTCAGCAAGTCTGATGTGCTCACAGTCATCATGGGACCAGCAGTTAAAGCGCCCCAGTGCTGCCAGGAAAACGTTATCCTGGCCCTAATTGAGAGCGACTTAACTAATGTTTCATTTCCTAATTAGTCCTTGTCAGCCGCTGGAAGGCCGCGGATGCTGCTGGTGGCACGGGGCCCATCGCTGCTGTAATTGAAGTTGTTCTGACAGTCTGGGGCTTTGGGGTGATCCATAAAGTAGGGCTGATGGTTTGGGACCAAATTGGGTGGTGTAGGAGAGAGGGTCAAGCATCAGCTGAGGCACATTGTGAGCATGCTTTGCCAAACCTGGATGGTCACGAATCAACTCTGAAATGACAGAGATGGCAGAGTAACAGCAAGGGAATGAGAACATCACTCTGTGCCGTGCACAGCGGGAGCGCAGGTGGCTACAGAGAACTAGCCAAAGGGAGCTGCTGGGACTAAATGGAAGCAGGGAGGAGAAGATCCTTTCTTGGAAAGGAGCTTATGGGCAGGGACAGGCCAACCGTGAGGAATGATGTGCTCCTCTTCGGAGCACAGGGCACCAAGAAGTACTTTGCCATGAACATGAATCTGAGAGTGGAGGAAAAGGCATCTCGGTGAAGAACAGTAAGAACCTAAAGAGGTTTTAGCCTTTCCCTGAAATTCATTCTTGTTCTCTGGTATGAGCTTGGTGGGAGGTGCTCAGCCTCTTTTGAGCGCCGTGGCTGAGCTCTTGCCTTCCTCACCACCACTGGCTGTTCCCCATCTCTGCTGGGACAGGGGGTCCGTGTTACTTTGGTGTTGATGTACGAGCAGCAGAGGTAACACGCAAGACAGGAGCACCCTTGTGCCACGCAGGGGCCACGGGCACGTGACATGGTGTCACACTGGCCTAGAACAGGGTGTGGGCTAGTGACTGGAAAAGAATCCTCTTCCAAATGGAGACGGGAGAGGAAAAGGAACTGAGTATGTGATCAAATTATAGCCAGGAAGAAATGATTTGTGATTGCTTGGCAGGGGTTTATACTGCCATCACAGAAAATGCTTGCCAAAAACTTTGGTAAACAGTGGGCTGGCATGTATCTGGTGGAGGAACCTGGCTCAGGACACAAATCCCAAGAGTTGCGAAGGGGAGCATCTGGGCACCCCTGGACTTGGCAAACACAGCTGGCAGGCACCTTAAAGATGAGTGGGCAAGAAGAAGCCTGGAGGCGGAGAACGCAGGCAGGGTCAGCTCTGAGGCTCGCAGGCAGTGCATGGCTGCTTGCTGGCTTCCTCTGGCCAGGCAGCCCCACCTGCTCCCCGCCGGCTCTGGGAAGTGGGGCGGATGGGATAAAAGTGTCTCCATGGCGGAGCTGTGCTGACTGCTGGGCTTTGGGTCCCCTGGCAGTGCTGGGCTGTTGCGGTACTGCCCGTGCCTGGAACAGTCGTGACCCTCACGAAGGGGGTCTGCAGGTCACAAGGCAAGTCACAAAAGGCACACATGCAGTTTAGCAGGCAGTGGCAACAGGGAGACGATAGTCCCCTTAGCCCTTGATAAATCCTTGCCTCTTCTTGGTGACACTGATGACACTTCCTTTTCTTTCTAGGGCTGTAATTTTATCCACATCCCCACACAATGACTTGCAAGGGAGGAAAAGCCATAAACGCCCCTATGTACTCCCAGGGTGCCTGCCTTCTCTCACAAGTGCTCTCTCTGGGTGAAGGAGGGATGTGACTGGGGCCACCTCTGTCTGGCAGGCGGTATCAGGGAAACAGCAGCAGGCCCAGCATAATAATAACCAGGACCCATAAGTAGGGATAGGCAGGGAAAAGATCTCAGCTCAGCCCCAGTGCACTCTTAAATTGAATGAGGTGCCCCACAGTCCATGGGGTGAACTGATACAGTGTGCTGCTGTAGCTACCCTGTAGGGTTCCTCTCTGTCCCCAAAACCATGGTGGGATGGCTGCCTTACCAGCCAAGATCACACAGGCTCATACCAGAGTGTACAGGTGTGAGACAAATCTCCGGGTGGATGTGCAAGTACCATGGTGCTTGAGAAAAACCCAACAAAGCCAAATAGCTCCCTCCTTAACAAACGTATTCAGTGGTCCAGGCTGTGAGTGGGCAAGCAAGTATGGACTTGTGGCACAGCGCCAACTGCAAGGAGAGGCCTGGCACTTGGTGCCAGGTGGTGTGTTGACATGGCGGGACAGGGGAAGTCGGACTGTGCTTGTCTATAAAGGTGATACTCAATGTTCGCATCTTCTTCTGGAGACTATCCTGTTTCCTACCAAGAGGCCCATAAAGGAAAAAATGGGTTTTAGGGTGCATATTGAGCCCTACTGTGGATGTAATTTCCATAGCAAGCCACCCACACCATATAGCTTGCTCCTGGCGCCTGCCCAGGTGATTTCTCCCTTCATACCAACCAAGTTGCTCGACCTCGGTGCCCTCTGTGAAGTTGTGAACTCGAAGGCAGCATAATAAATTCCCACCTCATCCCAGGTGCCTGTCAGCCTGAAGCTCCCACAGTAAGGTGAAGGGGGAAAGAGGGGGCTCATGTCTCTTTACCAAAGCAGGCTGGCACTCTAATGCTCTATTAGCATACCACACATAAGCATTCAGCTTTTAATTAGTTACGTGGTGTGATAATTAAGTAGCGTTTCTCCACAATTTTCCTCTTGTGTGGAGCGGAGGGGAGGGGGACGGTGCCTGTTGGGGATGGGGGTTGAGGTTGTTTTAACGTTGTGAGTAATTGCGACCCCAAGGAGAAGCAGAAGCGAAATGCGAGCTCTCCCGGGGAGAGCAGTGGAAGCCCCGCGTTGGGCTCTCTCCAATCTTCCCCCCCACTCCCCCCGGCGCGGGCTTAGCCTCCTTCCCCCAGCAATGTGCGTGGTGGGTAACAACATCTCCCCTGGAGCTGAACGTATGCACCTTCAGATCCTGGTGGGCTGAAGAAGAGCTAGCCTCCTGCCTAGATTGACAGCTGATAGTACGTATGGGACTGTTACGGAGAGGGTAAGAGGCTGAAGGAGGAAGCTTGGGATCTGGAGAATCACAGGCTTTTCCAGAGCTGGAGAGCTGAACATGGAGCAAAGGTGGAATAATCAAAAAGGCGTTTCATGGTGACATGGCAGGGCGGGTTGTGGGGAGCCCAGGGCTGGGAGAGCTGGGGGGGAAATCCTGCACGGTGAAGTCTGTGTTGTATTTGGCTCGGCAACATGCGTGGGAGGGGAAAACAGCTCTCCTGCTGTCAGGAACAGCAAGGGACCGTGCCCAGCTGCAGCAGGGCAAGTGTGGCCTCCTCAGCAGGGAATCTCTTATTGGAGAGCAGAACAGGTATAATTGATCCATGCAAAGCTGTGGCAGAAATAAAATAAAGCCTATTACTAAAGCGGCGTGTTGTTTCAGCAGCGTGCATGCTGTTGGGCTGCTTATGAGAGGGAAACAGATGGTAATTCTGCGAGCCCCACACATCCTGGCACACGTGTAGATTCAAAGAGTTACTGCATCATGGAAGAGGCAGATGCAAGTTTGTTAGGATATGAAATAAAATACAATTTCATAATGAACTCGGCAGCCATACCACCCCTTAATCAGTTCAGAATTGTCTTCATTAAACATCTCTCCACTTCCCAGATGGAAACTCAAATGAAAATGAACCCTAAAATATGGTGGACTTCTCTGCTCTTAAGATATATAGAAGCAAATATTGTGATACATCTTTGAAATAAGCTCTGGAAAAACCTTTGGAAAATTATCCATCAGTCCTCAGATCAACAAGACAACATAAATCTCTTTTAGACCTAGTAGGAGATCACTGCCAATGCGTGCCCCTGGACTTGCATCTGCTTCGATGAGGTCCAGCACAGGACTTTCCGTGCTTGCCTCGGCACATCAGGCATTCCTCCCTTATCTGAGAGGGAGGGATTTATGTCTTCAAAGTGTCAAGCTCAGGGTGTGCTGAGGCACAGGTATGTTTTCTTCTCCTAGAAAACCTTCCTTCAGCAGACAGCAGTGTATGCCCTGTCGCTGAGTGTCGCTAAACTTCTCATTTTCACTCCAGTCTGTTCCCAAACAGGTGAGCGGATGTCTCCTCCAGGGCAGCTCGAAATGGGAGCAGGATCTTTGTCTAAGTGGCACAGTTTTGATGGCTGTGTCTTCGCTGCCATGGGGAAAAACTGTCTGTCCGTGGCAGTAGCCAACAGTTGCTCCAGAGGGCTGTTCTCCATGCCCTGGAGAGGGGCTTTCTAGGAGGCAGTTTAACAAAGGTCGATTGCAAAAAGGAAGCATCAGCTCTTCTGTCACTGATGTTTGGTCAGTGTGTACAAGAGGGCAGGGGGCACTGAGTACCCAGGAAACTCTCCACAGGTGGGCGAGGGGGTTGAATAAAGAGTTGCACAGCTCTTGAGCATCTCTGAGCTTAGGGTGTCACAGGGGTGTCAGGGGAAAGGGTTGTGAAGTTCCGCTGGTGAAAAATGGGAGGCCTTTTGCCTTCAGAGCAGCTCACGCTCCTGTTGTTGGGCAGCTCTGAGGATGAGACCAGTGCTTTGCACCCTTCCCGCTCTCCCAGCTGGGCCAGTACCCTCCGCTGCTGCCTGGCTCTCACAGACCCGGGCCTGTTTTACCCCAAGATTACTATTCCTGCCCAAACGTGTTATGAAATATGAAAGTGTCCAGTAGGAGAATCATCCGCAATTACCAGAACACTTTTTCCATTGATGAAGCTAGGCTTGGAGTTTGGAGTACAGGACATAAAAGACCAATAGAATAGAGCTTGATTGATAGCTGGCATGATTGCAAAACTACAGTACCTGCATCCAGACAGCTATAAATTGTACCACGGTGCCTATCAGCCAGCTTCTCTTGAAACATTTGATTAGAGCTTCTTTCAGCCACCCTTGGCCCTCCCCAGCTGCTAGGGAAAGGGCTTTTGTGTGAGAAAACCTGACGTGATGCGAGCTGAAATCGTGTCCTAAATATTTGAAGCGACATGAATTGAACACCCACATCTTTTTCCGTGGTGCTGAAACTGGCTACTAGAACTGCCTTGCAAAAATGATTGAGTGTTCAATAGCCAAGGCATAAAAATTGCTTGCCCAAAATAAAATGACAGAAATGTCAAAAGATTATCTGCCAAAGAGGAGGATTTTTTTTCTTCTTCTTCTTTTTGTTTTTCGTCTCGTCACTGGCACTGACATTTGAGCAAATCATGGATTTTTGTTGTATCCCCTATCCTGGCATCCCTGGGGAAGAAAGCAGCTGGTTTCTGTGCTGAGCTGGAACCTGGCTGCCCTCACGTCCCATCAGGAGGCACCACAGCAGTGTCACACGGGCACTTAGGAGCTGAGGCATGGCACTTTCTATCTTGAGCACCATGCTACGCTCACGAGGCAAGGCTAGTGTCGTCACGTGGGACATCACCATGGCATATGGATGCAGCACCCCGTTCCTTCCCATGGAGAGACTTCTGTGGGGAGTCTCTTCACTGGGCCTTCAGGCATGCTGTAGCGGGCAATGAGAGTTGCCCCATCTCCCAGAGGAGGTCATTAGCAGAACAGAGAATTGAAGCCCACGCAGGTTTCTGCATCCTGTCCTGCCATTTCCCCTCTACAGGGAGAGCTCTGGGCTGAAGAGCACCCAACCTGTGTGAATATGTGAGTCACGTCTTGCTAGGCTGTGCACCTATGTGAGCGTACTACCAAGTTCATATGACAATGGGCAGAGACCTCCCACACAGAGCTGTCAGAGTGGCGTGTATTTATTTATTTATTCTCTTTTTGATAATTTAGTTTAAATCAATGTGACACACGCTGGTATGTTTTCCAGTATAAATCAACAACAAAATATAGTTCTGTCCTTGTTATGTGTACAGGCTGGCATATCCGTCTGCTTGGCAGAGAGGGCTCCGGGGGCCTGACAATGAAACTTCCCTGGGGGAACGCACTTTTGCATTCACTTCCCAAATTGTCTATTGCCTCTGCAAGCACTTTTTCTTTTACTAATGAGAATAATAAGCTTTCATGTAGAGACACTTGCAACATGTGTTTACTGCTGTGAGAGAATTTAGATAGAGGCTTTAAGGAAAGCAAAATAAGGTATTGTCTAGAATATCTCCTTGAGAACAATGTCAGTTTAAGCAAGGAAACTCAGGATTGTTGAGGATACTTGAACTTGGTTGTGGGGTTCTTTTGATGGAAGCAGAAATGAAATAAAACTACTTAGCAGCTTTGAATCAAAATGCTGGCTACATTTGGCAGAAATCTGTGAATCAAATTATTCTGGTATGTGTAGCTATTAAGCAAAAGCTGAATACATTTCTCAATACTTGATTTCTTCAAGTATTTGAATGGGAAAGGAAGTAAGTACCACTCCACTTCCATGGAACAGAAGTGCAGAGGAAGGGAAGGATTTTCACAAGCTGACTCAAAAGACCATTGTCTAGCTGCTTTTTCTATTTCCTCCTTTTCACAGCATTCATGTGTTTCCATATCAGGACCTCAAACTGGTGAAATTTCAGCGTGACGCTCATGCCATATGAAAGAAAAGCCCAACTGGGGACAGCACAGGTAGTTAGCGGGGAGAATGATGGGTCTGCCTTTTTCCTTTTGCAGCCCTCAGTGGAGCTCTTCCAAATGGAAAGATGCAGGACCAGAAAGGGTTTGCTGGCTGCTTTTCTCGAGGAATATGGGCAAATCAGCTGCAACCCACTGACAGCAGCGGAGCAGGGGAAAGGAAAATTAAGTTTTAACAACCAGCATGCAATAGCTGCGGCTATGTCAAGGAGAGCTTTCCTCAAGGAGCTTTGGTGTAATGCAAGGGGCATACCAGTAGAGGGAGGGGAAACAAACCCTAGGGAATTTGGGCTGTGGGCTCTTGCCCTCATGGCCGTAGGAAACGGCTTGCTCAGCACAGCCCACAACCCTGCTTTGCCTCAACACCAGGAAGATGCAGACAAATCGGAGGGAGTCTGGAGAACAGCAGCTAGGATGATTAAAGGGCTGAGGGATTGACTTATTAGGGAAGAAGATTAAAGGAACTAAATATGTCTAGGTTGGCTAAGTGGCAACTTAAGACGGGACATGAATGATAACAATCCACCAGCTATTGAAGGATGCGAAAAGCTAGGGAAGGGAGAGAATAAGAGAGGAACTGACAAGTCTGGTTCAAGGGGTGAACAGTAACTGACTGAGCATATGGTAACTTAGGTCGAATAACAAACAAAAAAATCCCAACCAAAATCCCAGATAGCCTATGGGTGTCTTAAAGGAAATAATGGACGCTGGACTGTGAGTTGCATTTAAACAGACGCGTATGGTAAGAACCAAGTCCTGTGCTTGAGTAGTCCCCTATGTCTTGGCTGTAGTCCATCAGCACGACGGTCCTTTCTAGGTCTGTCAGCAATTGCTTCTCCTCAGATCATGGCTGCTAACACATGTAAGCGTTGGAGTGAGAAGTCCGTGCTGGGCACTCCGCATCCATCCTCGCCGAGGCCAGGTCTATTCGGAGTGGAAAAGTGGGGCTGAGCTGATGATGTGGGGTGGGGAGGCTGCTGGAGGGCGCCTCATGTACCCTCCCTGTCTTGTTGGGAGGATCTGAAGTACTTAAATGTGCAGTTAGCTTTGTCACTTTACCTTGCCAGTAGGATCAGGAATCAGGGTAAAGATTTCATCTCCTCCTTATTTCCTCCTGCAAGTTGCATGGCCATTGCACAGCGCGTGTGCTGAGCTGCCAGAAATTCTGCGTGTTGAGAAGCTGACTATAAAGACAGCGTGAAATGGAGGTGTCAGAAAGCTTCGTGCCTCTAATTAAGCTGGTGTGCTCAGAAACATAACTGTTGTTGGTATTTAATTCTGTACTGCACCTTACAGCGCTGTTGATGTATCTCTCTCCTCCTGCCCTGCAGCCAGTCAGCTCTCCTCGCCCAGCACACCCCTCGCTAGCACTGCCTGCACCCTCGCCCCCCACCCCCCCTGCTGCTGGGTACCTGAGCTTCCCCCCAAAAAAAGTCCCTAGCGTATCATCTGGGGGCTCTGCGTCCCTCTTGCTTAGCAAAGTCTCCAGGTGTCCCATGATGACGTTTCCCAGCCTGTCCCTGCAGGATGACAAAGCTGTCTCCTGGATGGGTCCCTTGCTTTGCCGCTGGTAAACCCAAAGTGGGTCCATGAAGAAACTGAATCCACATGTTTTGGAAATCTGCCAGAGAGTTGGGCCTTGGCAGGGAAATGCCTGGGCTGGACTGTGTTCCCAAACAAGGTCCTTAGGCTCAGCTTTCACGAGCATCTGTGGAAGTTGGGTGTAAACAGCCAAAGTATGATTTGCAAGGAAGAGGGAGACTGCAGTATTTCTGTTATCAGTAATAGGTGGCCCAAGGCCTGGAGGAGGTGGCATTCCGTGCGGTACCCTGGGATTAGCAGTCCTCCCCCGGCTCCTCTCTGTCCAGGCAGGCTCACTGGAAAGGGTGATGCTGAGTCCTCCTTTCTGCACTGTGGAGATGGGGCTTTCTCCTAGTTTCGGCTGGAACAGAGTTAATTTTCTTCCTAGTAGCTGCTGTGTTTTGGCTTTAGTATGAAAATAATGTTGATAACACATACCGTTTTAATTGTTGCTAAGGAATGCTTGTATCAAGACAATGACTTTTTCAGTTTCCCATGGAAGCTGAGAGGGAGCATAGACAGGGCAAGCTGGCCAAAGGAATATTCTATACCACAGACCTCATGCTCAGTATATAAATGGGGGTTGACCAGGGGCAGGAATCCACGATCGCCGCTCAGGATGGGCTGGACAGTCAGTCCTTGGGTGGTGAGCAATGGTATGGCATCACTTGATTTTTTATATTTGACTACGATGATGATGATGATGATGATTTTATTATTATTATTATTTTTATCTTCCATGACTGTCCTATTAAACTGTCTGTATCTCAACCCACAAATGGGTTTTTTAATCCTTTTTCTCCCTCTTGTCCCTACCCTACGGGGGGCAGGGGGCAGGACAGTGAGTGAATGGCTTTGTGGTCCTAGTTGTTGTCTGGGGTTAAATCACGACAGGCTTCTTCATCCCCGTTTCTGCTCTGCTCGCCTCTCCTCCCCTCGCTGGGGTGCAAGGTGTGTGGACGCAGGCATGTCCCTGCCCTGCAGTGATGTCCCAGCCCCAGCCGTGTTGCAGGGGACAGTGCTGACTCGATCTCTTGGTGTAATACGGAGGTCTGCATAGTCAACCCTCCACAGGGGATGGATTTACTGGAGTCAGCAGGGGGACTTCCACCGCGTAACCAGTCTGTGCTGTGTGTGCTTCCTCGTTGCGTGGTGCAGTGCAGTCCTTCCACTGCGGTCAGACCTTGGGGCGCCTCTTGACACACAGGCACAAATAGCCGATATTGCCCGTAATTCTCCGTCACTATGGATTATCTACACAAACAACAGAGAGATGCGTGAGAGGCTGAGGCAGGCAGGATGTGGTGCCAGCAGAATACAATATGGGGGTGTGTTCCCGTACANGACTGTTTTGCAGAAAACACCATGGGGAAAGCGGCTTTTGCTAAATGTTTTATAACGTGCCAGGGAACCTTTATCAAACATTTAATCCCAAACCTGGCTTTGAAGCAGGGAGGCATACAATTCCGTAATTAATTTTTTTTTTACCTTCTTTTGCTAATCGCTGATAAAAAGCTTAATTCTATTAACAACTCGACTTGACAAATTGCACCGTTCAACGGAAGCGTTTAGAAATTAATTACGCATTTTATTGCATTAGATCGGATAAACAGGGGAGCGCCGGCTGAGCAAGAGAGGAGCATCAGCACAGGGCCCACTGTTGGGATGGTGGCTGTTTTTTCCACGGGCTCCGAGCGTGCAGTTTACATGGCTTGAGAAACGCTGACAGGACTGTTTTCCCGTTTGTTTGTTCTGGTCTCTTTGCTGATTGCAAAAGTTCCACGTAGGAGAGTTTATTTTTGTAAAGGTGAATTGCAAAGCTATGGTGAAAATTCAGCTAAGCACAAATTTCTGTGCTGAACAGCCTCCAGGGGGGACAGCCAGGCTCTGCGAGTCTGAGGATAATGAGAATATGGGATGTCTGAACGCACTGCGAGGTGCAGAACCCGTGAAGTGTTGTGGGGCACAAATGTGTAGATGGGGACAAGAGGAAGTCCAGTACGTAGCATGTACACCTGACAGTAAAACCTCTGGTTTTTTAATATATGTATGTGCATAGATGTAGATGCACGTGTATATAAGCATGCATAGATACATGCACACACAGATATATGTGTAGATACAAATATCTTCACATATATGTGAAAGTCAGAAATCATTCATGATTTGTTGAAGGTAATCTAAAAAAATAGGGGAGATAAGAAACCAAAATGGCACATGAGTTTTATCTACCATCCTAATATACCATACCTGTCCCGTATGGATATGGATTGAAGGATATTATGATTCAGAATTGCATTATGGAGCATCTGGGTTTGCAATGCGGTTTTCATTATGGGTCCCGGCTTGAACCTTGCTGACATTTGGAAGGAGATTTGGGTTCATTCCTGTTAACCTGGAATATGAGGATGCCATTTCTCCTTACTTCCAGCTTTCCTGCCTGTGTGCTGGGTTGGTTTTTTCTCAGCTTTGTTTTTATTTCTTAGAGGCACATCAATAACCTTTCTCCTTGGCTGTAATCCATATAGTTGTGACCCTGATGAGTTTCAGTCTGAATCTGGAAAAGGCAAGGAAAAGAAAATGAACTTCATTTCTCGCTGCTGCCTCATTTTCTGTTCGTGGGCCGGGTAGACGTGGGTGCTTATAACCAGCCCTGTCAGCAGGGGAGCCTTCCCTGTGGGTCGGGTTGTGTGTGGACCAAGTGGTTTGTGTGCTCTGGGGCAGCTCCTGCTTCCACCCCACAGGCTCCATCCACAGGGAGAGGACATGAGCAACGGGCAGCGCCAGAAATAGAGATGCTGCAGGCCAGTTTAAGTCCTCCCTTTATTTCCCCAGAGAGTGCAGGCACAGCCTCAGGAGAGGGAAGCAGAAGGGATGGCTGTGGCCAGGCTGCCCAGGGAAAGACCTGCTCCCACGGGAAGGCAGGGAGTGACCTGCCCACACCACTGTAGCTGCTTGTTGTAAAAGCAGCCTGCTCCATCCCGGGTCTCGGCCCTTTTTATTCCCCAGCAGCCCCCGCCACGCTGGGCTCTGCAGTCACATCTCTGTCCTCCTCTGCTGCTGATTCCCTCCCGCACAGGTTGGCACACATAGTCTGCAGCTGGTGGCCAGAGCTCTGGAGCACCAGTCACAGGATGCTTTTCTGGCATCTGTTTTCACAGTGCTTTGGAAAAGACAGCAGTAGGGGGCTTGGTTAGTGCTGCTCCCCTTGTTGCAGGAAGCAGAGATGCAGAGGTGTGGGAAGGTGGCCAAGGCACCAGTGAAGCGAGGAACGCAGGAACAGAGGAATGAGGAGGTCATTCATGCCCCCTTGGTGCATATCTCTCTTTAGATGGTGAATTTCATTTGCTTTGCAGGCATTCATTTTAACTCTTCAGTTAAGGCTAAGTTTATACTTCCATTTTCAGGCTTATTTTTTGTTTTCTAAACTTTATTAGGATAAACTAATTTGTTTGCGTAGTGATATCATAGAATCGTAGAACGGTTTGTGTTGGAAGGGACCCTAAAGATCATCTAGTTCCAATCCTTCCCGCCATGGGCAGGGACACCTCCCACTAGACCAGGCTGCTCAAAGCCCCATCCAGCCTGACCTTGACCACTTCCAGGGATGGGGCAGCCACAGTTTCCCTGGGCAACCTGTTCCAGTGCCTCACCACCCTCACAGTAAAGAATTTCTTCCTGATATCTCATCTAAGCCTACCCTTTTTCAGTTTAAAAGTGTTACCCCTCATCCTATCACAACACTCCCTGATAAAGAGTCCCTCCCCATCCTTCCTGTAGGCCCCCTTTAGGTACTGGAAGGCTGCTATAAGGTCTCCCTGGAGTCTTCACTTTCCGAGGCTGAACAGCCCCATCTCTCTCAGCCTGTCTTCACAGGAAATGTTCCAATAAGAGATGTAAAGGGGAGGAGGGATTTTTTTTTTCTCTCTCAGAAAATGCAGAATTAAAAGTAGTCATGATTTGCAAAATCATACCTTGTGTTCATCATCTCGTACTGCAACCTGAGCCTTCTTGACTCAGGCACTCTCATCCACTTTGGTTTGCCAGAGCTCATGGTGCCAACACTCCTACACAGGTATTTTTCAGAGTCAACAGCTGGAAACCAGAGAGGGGAACCCAAGAAGGGGCACGGCTAATCCTAGGGAGCTTTTATTAGGGAGGGGAGCGAAGGGGCTGTGGTAGCGCAATCTAGTTGTGGAAGCATGAGAAAGGCAGCAACAGATATACAGATGGTGCACAGCAACTAAGAAAAGAAACATGGTGAAGGAGAGAAAGAAAAATAAATAAAAGTTAATAGAGCTAAGCAAAAATACTGAGAGGAAAAATATAGTGCTGCTGAAAGGGGAAACAGAATGAACTCAGATACAGGCAACAGGGACGCTGCAGAGAAAAAAATATTAACAATAAAAGATAGATCACAGCGTGCTGGATGGCAAGAAATAAACAGCAAGTTTAGACAATTTCAAGGAAAACTATTGAGTCAAAATGTGTAGAGGGAAAAGGGAGGGAGAGGAAAGAAGGCAAGGTGGGTAAAAAGAAATTCAAAGGCGCCTTCGAAAAGAATAATTAAGTGACTAAGGCATCAGTGCCAAATTACTGTGGTACTCCAGAGGCTGAGGCATTCAGCAATGAAACCTGTAGGGATTGCTGGGGAGGGGGGGGGCCTGAACCGAGAGGGCGAGAAGCCTGGTGGCAGCCTCCCAGCCAGCCCTCCCTGGGGGCTGCGCAGCCCTGTGCTGCTGGTCTGGGTCCCTCTACAGCCCAGGGGACCCCTCTAGATGAGGAGGACCGATTTAGGGAAGAAATGCCTGTGAAAAATGGGGAGAGGAGAAATGCATCTGCGTTGATGAGCCTCCCTGTCGTGGGGTCTGTGTTGCTTTTGAGGCTGGATGTGCCCTTCCGAGGGTGTTTGCTCCCGGCTTGCAAAGCCAAGCCCGGTAGTTGGGGCACAAGGCTGGCATTGCACAAGGTGGGAGCTAAGGGGGAATATGCCATCAGTGTCCAGTGAGGCAGGAGGAATTTAATAGTATTTAAAACTAAATCAATGCACTGCGCGAAAAAAATGATCCTTTGCCCTGAATATTAATGTCAATTTGGCATATGATAATTTAAATTTAATTTAGTTGTATAGGATTCCTTCTCAGCCCTATGCATGAATGGGCAAGTAATTTTGCAACATGACTTCATTTGGCCTTTGTGCTTGTAGAGCCATCAAAACACGTTCAGCCACAGGCCAGGATTTCCCCACCTCCTCTCTCCCCTGGTCCCCTGCTTTCCTTTCCTGCCTTTACAGTGCTAAGCTTGATGGACCATGGTAATGTCTGATGGCGAATGTGAAAACAGAAAAAGATTTTCACCCTTGTAGTGTGAGCCCTGGCAAAACCACCACTCTGTGCCTTGCCCAGGTTCCAGGAGCTATTAATAGAGGTCTGCTAAGGTTTATTAATTATACTATTATACTGGGTATTCTTCAATATGAATAGCGTGCACATTTTGTTCCCATTTCCTCATTTCTTTCTGTCATCTGCAAAGGCTTATGTCAGTGCAAAAACATTTTAAAAGAGAAGGAAGCATAGCCAGGCAGGCACCTTCCAAAATTACAGAATCATAGAATAGTTTGGGTTGGAAGGTACCTTTAAAGGTCATCTAGTCCAACTCCCCTGCAACGAGCAGGGATATCTTCAACTAGACGAGGTTGCTCAGAGCCCCATCTTAACCTCACCCTGAATGTTTCCAGGGATGGGACATCTACCGCCTCCCTGGGCAACCTGTTCCAGTGTTTCACCACCCTTGGCGTAAAAAAATTTCCTCCTTACATCTAGTCTAAATCTACCCTCTTTTAGTTTAAAACCATTACCCCTTGTCCTATCGCAACAGGCCCTACTAAAAATTCTGTCCCTGTTTTTCTTATAAGCTGCCTTTAGCGTTCTGAAAGGCTGCAATCAGGTCTCCCCAGAGCCTTCTCTTCTCCAGGCTGAACAACCCCAACTGTCTCTGCCTTTCTCCATAGGAGAGGTGCTCCAGCCCTCTTATCATCTTCATGACCCTTCTCTGGACCCTCTCGAACAGGTCCATGTCATTGTGCTGAGGATTCCAGAGCTGGACACGGCACTCCAGGTGGGGTTTCACCAGAGCAGAGTAGAGGGGCAGAATCACCTCCCTTGACCTGCTGGCCATGCTTCTTTTGATGCAGCCCAGGACACAGTTGGCTTTCTCAGCTCTTAGTGCACGACGCTGGCTCATGTCCAGTTTTACAGATCCCAGCCCCAGTACCCAGAAGACCTTTGTCCTGAGAGCTCAACCTGTGCTTGTGCTGCGGTTGTAGCTGGGTGAAACAGGAAAACTTGGTGTCCTCAGCGTGTTGGGCAAAGTGGACTTTATTTTTAATTCTGATCTGTGCCAATTGACAGTTCTCTGAAAACCCCACCAGGTGAAACACATCAGTAAGAGTTAGCTATTTACCGATCTGATATCTTGGAGTGCAGCTGAGCATCTCAGCTTCCATTAATAGAAGTCAACATGACCTGAGAGGACTTTGATCTCCTGAAAATAGCACCAGGTTTCTGCAGGCCAGCAGTGGGTGTAGGGCTTTACGGGCAATTTGCAAGGGATTCTTCAGGTCCCTTCACTGAAGAGCTTAGCCTTTAAGAGCATGATCCTGAAAATCTGTGCTTAGGCAACTAGCCCATTGAGTTTAATGGGATTACTTGTGCGAGCGAGGCTTTGTGAGACACAGCCGTAAGGGGTGGTGGAAATGTATGGAACTGCAACATTACCGTATAGCATGAGGGAGATGCATACAGCCCTGGGAATGTATTTACAGCACTCACAGGGACATATGTGGTTCCTGTCAGTTGGGAGGGGGTATAGCCATCTGGTTTGCTCAGCACTGAAGTATGTTGAAGGCTAGAGGGAGCCAAAAATGTCATGGGAGCGAGGCTGGTATAGATGGGGGCTGTTTGGGCAGGGAGGAGGCCAGGAAGGTAATCAGAGTTGTGTAGTGGAGGACACGTGTGAGAGGTGGAGGAGGGGATGTGGGGAAGGGCGGCAGAGAGACGCAACCGCAGGCAGCGGGGAGACCATGCCTGTTGGTCCCCAAGGCAGCTGAGGCACCGCCGAAGTGGGGTGGGGGGAGATTCGCAGGTATTTTGTTCCAATTCAAAAGCAAATCGTGACTTGATGTTTGCAGCCCTTCCGCCATCCCTCCCTGCGAGCAGGGCAGCTTGGGTAGAATACTCATGAAGAGGAAATTGCTACTGTGAATATTCCGGTCAAAGGTGGTTTTGAAATGGTCTGTTGGATGCATTTTGTGCTGCCAGCTATTGTCCAAGTCTCGGGTTTTGTTTTTTCCTGGCCCTTAATTAGCTGAGTCAAGCTGGATAAATCAACAGTCCGATTTACCTACCTGAATCGTGGAGTGGCCGAACCACAAGTAGGTGCCATCTCTGTCTGACCAGGTTGCTTCCCCAGCCGCTCAGTGCATCACCTAAGCCATGCGCTGCACTGGGAAGCACTGGTGGGGCTGGTCTGCTTCCTACAACCCCTTGTGTAAACTCAACCTCCGTCCGTACACACGCTTGTACATTTTCCAACGTTTCTGTCGTGTACCGGATTTGTTTTGTGCTGATTTTGTTAGAGATGCGGATGTTACAGTCCAGTGGTACGTAGGAGGGAATGGTGGATTTTACAGCTGGCTGTAATATTCACAATATATGTAATGTGTCAGGAAAAGATTATTTGCTGCAAGAAAATACATCAATAATCCCGAATAATAATTGAGCATGAGAGTTGGATATTTCCTTTGCTATCTCAAAAATGCTAGCTTTCATCAGACACTTTTATTTTCTTACTCACTTTGTAACTCTTAAGTGGGTTTGGTCAGCAGTACAGCTTCCTCCTCATTTTAATGAGGGAAAAAATCCTGGATCGAGGCTTGCCTTGCAAGCTATTGCCACTTAAGGAACCATTTGACAGGAGTTTCAAGTGCTGTTTAGGTCCAGGTTTTGCAGAGTCCTGTGATGTCTGTCCAGGAAGCCCAGTAATGTTCTCCAGATGGCATTTTCCAGAGGATGGCATCCGCTCGCCGTAGATGTGATTTCTGCCTCTATGGGGACAGGCAGGGAGGACGGACAACTTGGCATCTCCCCTTCCCTGGCAGAAAGCTGCATTAAAGACATGTCTCTCCTCCTGCGCTCTACCCCGAGGCTCTGCCCCTGCAGTGTCCCTGGTGAGTTTTTCATGCCCAAGGACGTCCTCCCATCCCCCAGTTCCACCTCCCCTCCGCGCTGCCCTGCTCTCGGCTGGGCCGGGGCCGTGACGTCACCCCACCAGCTGGTCGGCGTTTTGAAGTCAGCAGCATCATTTGTGTTGGAAGCGCTCCCAGGCCCCGCTGCCGCTGGGGATGGAGAGAAAACCACAAGAGCCTCACCAAATGCTGGACCTCGGTACCGCCAGCCCTGAGCTGCCAAACCTTTCCTCCCCCTTTCCTCTCATCGGCCGGGGTGGTTGGCAGCCTCCTGGGCTGCGGCGACCTTGAAGCTGGTGGTTCGGGGTTGATGCTCCCCAGCTGAGGATGCGGGCACCAAAGGGGTCTCTCAGGAAGCCAGATGCCGTGCTCGCCTGTGCACTTGCCTCCCTGCCTGTGGGTGTGCGAGCTGGCAGGGTCAGCACGTGTTCTTGGGCAGGGCAGGAGAGGAGGAGTGGGAGGTGTTGGTTGCATTTGCACAAGTATCTGGTACGCGCCACCTCTTGGTGGCTCCCGTCTGCGACGTGGTGCTCAACTCCTTGTAGGCTTCCTTACGGAAGCCAGGTTCAAGCCATCTAATGTTGGATGTCCAGCGAGAGGGCTGGGAGAAGCAGTCAGTCAACCAGAGAGCTCATCTTCCTCTCTGGGACAACTAGTGCTTTTTTCTCCCGCTATATACAAGCTGGAGAGAAGCGATCCGCCTGGATGAGTGACATTCAGCAGTTGGGATGGCCGTGTTTGTCACCTGCAGCACGGCGGGCACCCTAGGCTCTCCGTGCCGGCATGTCCGGATTTGCACGTCTGCCTTCCCGGAGGAGTAAATCAGCTTGGCAGGGCTGGTGTGCAGGGGTGTGCGCCTGCGTGGGCACACATGCGTGGGGCTGTGTAAGGGGGAGGCGGTGCCGCTCCGTCCTCGGCGCGCGTTTGCCAGCGTGTGAAGTATGCACGCGTTCCCTGCGTCGAACTACGGGGATTGTTAATCCTGTTTATAGCCAGCAGCAAGATGGGCAGGGAGCCGCTTAACAAGAGCTGACACATGAAGAAATAAGGCTTTTGTCTCCGTTGTACATTAAACAATTCATGAGGTTTGGGGTTGAATGAGACATTTAATGAACATTGGCCTGTTCGGGCTGCCTACAGCTGGTCATTTCTCACCAAGGGCTGGGAGCTTTTAAAGGCAGAATAAGGAGATGTGAGCGTTGAGTTATAAAATTTTAACAAATAAATGGCATTTCCTACTTATCTTAAAATGGAGAAATAGAGCGAAGTGCTAATAGCTGTTTTTCAAAGTATCTGGAACAACGGCAGGTTTGTAGATATGGTGAAAGCCCAACTAAACTGAAGTGAGGATCCTCCGCAAATAGCTTTATTTATTTATCACTGAAACTATTTGTTCAGCAGTACAGCAGCAGGGCCAGAATCCCTGCTTGCTTTGCAGCAGGCACCTTGTTAATTCTCTGCTTAGATCTCACACAAGCATGCGGGGTGGAGTAATGAGAAGGGAATGATTAGGGAACAGAGCAGACCTTGTCAGGTTGGCTAATTGGGAGTCGGAGAAAGGGGAGGCTTCTGAGAAGACTGCGAGACCTTTGCCGGTGGTTGCAGGGATGCGTGGTTACCTGCTCTGGTGTCATCTTTGTTTTATATTATGCAAGATCACTTTCCTTCACTCCAAAAGAAGAAAGAAAAAAGATAGACATGTTTACACACTTTAAATGTTCAGAAATAAAACTTTACAGCGCTGCTGTTATGTTGCTATACTCCCCCTTGATTCACTCCGCCAGTTTCTATGGTGCCAAGAAGCAGCATCAAATTTAGCCTTCGCAGCTCTTTCTCTCTATGAACTGTGAGCACCTGGGGTGGGTAGCTGGAGTAGTAGGAGACTGGATTCTCTCTTGAATCTTAGACATTAAGCACCAGCACCAGTACAGCTCCTTGGACCCTTCAGCCTTCCTGATGTCTCTCTCCTTGGCTCTTGATAGGTGGCTTTTGGTTGAGCTCCTGGTGGGAGTCATGTCATCCCCCAGCCCACATCTCCACCCGGAGCCCAGGTAGGACCCTTGCCAGTGCCTTGGACGAGAGGCCAAAGGCCGGATGGACCTGCAGGCTCAGGGTGCTCCCTCGACCCCTGCATATGTCTGTGCAGATTGGAGCCCAGAGCTGAGGCAGTTGCAGGGATGGGGGTGTGCTGCCGTTGCCAGCAGTGTACCGCCGCTTAGTGCCAATGACGTACCACAGCTTAATTTGCTTTCGGAGGGCATTTCTTTGCTGCTGGCTTAGAGCACAGCTGCTGATTCCCCATACTGTTGGAAGCAATGAGGTTGCCTTTCCCTCCCTGGCGCGTGTAGACCCCCTGTTCCAGTGCTGGGGCACAAGCTGGCAGCCCAAAACAGATGGTGCTGCTTCACGCTCAGCCTGCACCATTGCCCGAGGCAGACAGCAGGCGCATGCACTCCCATCAGATAATACAGAAGACGGTATCTCAACATGATGCTTTTGTCCATCCATTCAAAGTGGAGAGCAGCTAAGCCTTGGGACACCAGTCCAACTGGTCTCAGCAGCACGGTTCTGTTGGAAAGGCACAACTTCCTCCGCTTTGAAAATCTTGTTTATAATCCCAGTCCAGCTTTCACTACAGCAGCGGGGACTTTTGTTTTGGCCTGCCGATAATACCGAGGCATTTTGCTCCAGAACAAAGAATCCCGTTTTAGCAACAGTCTCTATTAGTGCATATTAATGTGCTCGGTTGGTGTAATTTATTTTAGCATGCAATTTATTTTAACATTTATTTTGACGCTTTCTACCTCTACAATGGATTAATAGCAATCTCATCACCTGCCAATGGGAGGCAGCTATTTAGGATGTTTAACCTTATATGCTCTGGCATTTATTTCACTCTTTAGACAGTAGCCTTTCGGTGCAAGGATCTTCTTTTTCTTCTTGTACAGCAGCCTGATCTAAACCTACAGCTATATAAATAGCCATTACTACTAAGGCATCTAATACAATGCAGAAAATTGATACAAGTTTAAAAATGTTGTGAAGGAGAAAAATGCAATGTGATACGGGATCTTTAATGGTCACAGAGTTAACAGTATTGGTTTTACATTGTAGTTATCTTCCTCACTTCTCCAGCTCCTCGTGTCCTTAAATCACAGGTTTCTCACATCAGAAGGGGGATCAGCAGTGTCGTGGCCTCAGTGGAGGAGCCACTGGTCCAATGGTACAAAATGCCATTTTCTTTGGATGTCTCTTGACTCAAGTTGTTACCGTAGGTCTGTATGAACTTGCCTTTGAGATCTGACCAGGTCATGCACCAAGGTGGTGTTTTTTGTTAGTTAGACTCGGACACCAGACTTCACAGATGCAGCTTTAAAATAATCATCTTTATAGCTGTTTCCTTTCACCAAAGAAATGCCTGCCCTCAAACACAGGGGCGAGAAAGTAGAGCAAAGGATTACATGGGAAGATGATATGCCATGCACAAATATACATTGACGGCCTCAGGCTTTGACGCTAAATTATTATGTTAATGCCATGTGCAATTGGTACAGTGATTGTTTGGAAAGACAGTGTCTTTTAGGAGTGGGTCAAAAATGTATTTGATTGTTTTCTCATAGGGCTCAGCCTGTAAAGCTAGAGTTATAAGCCCAGCCTGATACTTCACTATCATTAAATTTGTAGCCCATAACCTTGATTGCCAGAGAGGTGGGAGCTCCTTGAAGCACAACCATGTTGGTCAATTACATGCCCTTAGGTCCCATCACTTGAGAGCTTGCATCTGAGAGGCTGGAGAGGGTGAGCTGAGCCAAGACCCTGGTACTGAAGCGGCCCCCCCACCAAGTGGCATTTGCTCAGTGAGGAAGAGACTTGCCACACGTGTCTGGTCCTTGGGCATATGATGAACCTGATGGCACCAAAGAGGCTTTGCATGGTTGTAAGTGGTGGCTCAAAGCCCTTCCTGTACAGGACAGCGACAGCTGTAGAGGCTCCAGTCTGTATTCTGGTGTCAAGACTGGAGAGGAGAGGACGTGGCTGAACTGGTTTTCTACTTCGCTGCAGAAATCTTCGAAAACTATTTAGTATTAAACCAGCCTTCAGTCAGGAGAATCATAGCATCTTTCACTGCATGTGAGGGAGTCAGGCAGCCTATTTCTCTATCCATCCTTTGGTGTATATTTTCTCTGTCTCTCTCCTTTCACCCCACCATATGTGGCACGTTGGATGTGCTGCCTCCCCCTCCTCGTTTTTGCCCCAAGGTGGTTATGAGCTTGAGAGTGATGTCTGGTAGTGCTCTTTATTGCACATGGTACAGAGAAATATGAGGATGGCAGCCCTACAGGAGCAGATGGCATCACATGCCTGGATCTGTTTCTTCAGACGAAGTAGGATACTGCAAACTGGTGTTCACTTCACTTGGTAACATCTACTTGAAATATTGGTGGGTGCTGTTCCATTTGGAGAAGCAGGCAGGCTGTTCCAAAGGCTCACGTGGGCAGGGTGTAGTGTGGGCATATATAGGTGATGGGAATCCTGCACTCAGAGGAGAGGACAGGATACCGAAAGAAAGAAGTTGTAAGGAGAGGGGAATTTCTCTACACACCACTACCTGCAAATGTGTGCTTGTCTCCAGCGAGGGAGGCCAAGAAGGGACTTGATATTTGTGAGGAGTCACATGTGGATTCAGCTCTAACACCTCAGGCACGCAAAGGCTCCGTTTCTCATGAGGAAACACGCAGTAAATACTCTCTCCATGTGATTAGCATGTGCATTCAGTGGAGCCTACAACGTGGCAGGGTTTGTAGCACTAGCAGAAGGCTTCTGTACCGCCTGCTTGCAGGGTAGTCCTCAGAGTGGGGACGTAAAGGGACAAGCAAAGAGCAAGGACATCCCTGTGTGCAAAAAGGACACAGCGAGGGGAGGGAAGAGGGCGAGACTGATGAACCATGTGGGAAAGAGAAAGGTTTAATGAGACCAGGGAGGAAAGGGAAGATGATGCAGCTCAGGGATGTCTAAGGCAGGAGCAGTTCCAGGGTGGCAGCCCCAGGAGCTCTCCCACCTCATCCCTGTGGCGCCTCACGTGACAGTGCTGTACCCTTCTGTCAGACAGGAGCCTCCATCATTTCGGCTTGCTGGCCCACCCGCTCCACGTTAACACATTTGTGGTAATTACCATTTTTCAGAACTATTTTGACTGTTAAAAAATGATTTTTTAAAAAATAAGCTGATTAAAAGAGACTACTCATTAGCATAAGCTCCTTGCCGTTCCCTCTTCCTAATTAAAAGCACTCATCTGTGGAGACCTCGATTCTACCCTGTCCTCTGGGCTAGCTTTTTGGACATTTTTCCCTGGCAGTTTGCTTTATTTTGCCTCATCTTCCTTTTTCTAGTTTCCTCTCCAGTAGCTTCCTGGCAAGGGTAGCAGAGGATTCAGGCAGGTGGAGGCTTAGGTATTTAGTACGAGACAAAAACCAGGATGAATTTGTTGTTCCTTAAAGCATGGTTTTCTCTTTATTGCTGCTGGCTTGGGAGCAGAGCAGTGGCGTGTCGGCTCCTGGGTTTGAGGGAGATGCACCCCCTGGGGCAGTCGTCTCCTCTGGTCTAAACAGGGTTAGGCCAGTGGCATGTTTGGACGGCAGATCTGTGATGCGAATCCAGGGGTGCTGGTGGCTGTGCAGCAGGTGGTGCTTTCCCTCTCATTCAGCAGCAAGCCAAGATCCCAGCCAGGGATCCGCTGCCGCTGTGCTGGGGGGCAGACAGCTTTTATGGCAGGCTGCAGAGGTCCTGACCACATAGAGATGTGGTGGCTCTCAACACGTATAGCCCCAGTACTTTGGAAGATTGCAGCGCAAAAGAACTTTTTTTTGTCTCCCTTAGTGTCCCCCAAAGGTCTTAATTAAAAATAAAGCAACCTCCTTCATTCCTTCCCTCAGTGCTGCCTGTTTCTAAGCAGCTGCCGTGTTTAGCCCTGAAGTGGCAGCATTTAGGAGCCCGCTGAGGACTCTCGCCCAGGGAAGCTCTGGAAACTCCAGGCAGAACTGGAGGGCCTTGCAAATCATACTCAACACCTTCTCAGCAGTGGCGATTAAAACCCCGAGGCAGGAATGGCATTTAAGCTGTCCCGCATCACTCTTGCCCTGTAGCCAGCTTGCTGGAGGGAGGTCACATCTGTGGGGTGGGTGAGTTGCTCACTGATGCTCTGCAGCTGCGCAGGAAGAGGGGAACTTGCTTGGCTGCATGGACGCGGCTCACCAACGGGCATGGAAGGAGGAGATTTCTCCAGACAGCGTTGTTTAGAAAGTCTGTTCACTGCCAGTATCTTCCTGTGCTGTGAAATGATGGCAGACCTTGAACTACTCCAGCAACTGTTTGCTTTCCTAAGGAAAATTTCTATGGTTCACCTGTGAAATATGGGAGATGACTGCAGTCAGCAAAAATCTGGTTTCTTCATTTAAGGAGCTCTGTTCTCAGCTACAGTCATGCATCATTTGGTGTCACTAATGAGGAGGGGGTTAAACGCTCTGCTCACAGGGATGGCTTGGATGTAAGTTTTTACCAAAGCAATCTCAGGGCTGGCTGGCAGGGACCTGTAACCCATCATGGGAACACTAGGAGACAGTAGACCTTTTCCTTGTCCCTGTTTCCATCTCATTCCCTCTATGCCAAGGCTGCAAAAGGGTTGGAGTAATTCCAGTTCACGTGGGTGGAGTCTCCAGGTAACTGGGTCACTTGGCTTTATAGCACCTTTTTGCTCCTGGAGCAAAGTGTAAGGATTGGAGCTGGGACTAGATTTGGCTCAATATCCCTGCTCCCCATGCTTTTTCAGTGTCTTATGCTTAGCCCTGCAGGAGCTGACACAGCTATGGAGAAGTGAGATTGGCGTCTAATTTGCGTCATGCCTCAGCAGCTATAGTCTGACTGCAGGCTCTTTCTTCCTGGGATTCCTCTAAGAGCCAGAAAAGAACGGCTGATTTTCAGATCCGGAAGGGATTTGAGATAGCTGTCAGGTTAGGTACACGGGGGCTAATTGTCATCTCTTTCGCGTCAACTCTCCACCAGTGGAAGTCCACTGATTGTAATGAAGTGATGCCTAATTTACCACGACAGTCAGAAAAGCATCACTCTTAGTTTATTTTTTTCATTTAGCGCTGTAAAATTAAACCCATGTGAACTGGAGGGGAGAATGCCATAGTCACGTGAGAGACTTATGACTTACGCCGGTGAAAAGAACTGCTCTTTTACACGGACTCTCTATACTCCAAAACCAACCATCCTCCTTCCCAGCCTTCTCACATGGTGCCTGTAAATCTCATCCTGTGCGGCACGTGCCTTGTCTCCTCTGAGCTTGTGTGTGCCAGGCTGGGGCCATCAGTAGATTCAGTTGTACGTACGGGGGGATGGTGCTGGCTCTCGCTTATGCTACGGCACCTCAGAATTAACTTGACAGAGTTTATGGCACTGCAGCAGTCAGGCCCCAGATATGTGTTCAGCCAAACCATGGCTGTAAAGTCACATTTAAAAGGTCAGGGCCAATGTTCTCAGCTCTCGCTTTCCACCCCCATGGATCTGCTCCACTTGCTTGAGTGTCTTTTCAAAGCTGTCAGCCAGGCTAACGTCTCGCCTGAAATTCTGGAATAACCCAAAGTGAACAGCCTGAACAGCCTGCAAAGGTCAAGGCAAAGCCTCCGTTATGGTGAAGGGACAAAGTCACTTGTGGTTTCGCTCAGATGATTCAGTAACGTAACATCAGGATGAATTTGGCTTAAGGTTGTGACTCCCCCTTCCCAATCAATAATCCAGGCTCACCTTTGCAAAGCGAGAAATGCTACCGCCCTGCTTTCATAGGCAGGGAAACTGAGGCAGGGAGTCCAGAGCGGAGCAGAGTTTCCATTGAGCTCTCGTTTGCATTGAGCTCTCCAGGATGTCAAAGACTTGCTCTGGTGTGTTGCTTTTCACCAGCAGAGCTCCCGGTATCCTACAACAGAATAGTGAGCATTGTTCTCCCTAATTTATAGTTATAAAAATCGAGCCATGTTGAACTCAATTGGGAAGGAGTTGCCAGGGTAGGACAGTGCGTCCTCCAGAGCTGCCCTGATGCTCCCAGGAGCCAAACCCAGCAGACATTAGGCTAAGGCTGTAGTGCTCTCTAGCTCCGAAACCTTGTAGGCAGGACAGGTCAGCAGTGGCCACAGTGCACTTATGGGTAAGTAAGAGAACATGAAGCAGAAAGGAAGGAGAGCTTTGATGGAGGGGAGGTGGTCTCCTCAGTCTTCCTCAGTCCCAGCAGCTCTGTGCGCACGGCGGCTCTAGCATCCTTCACAAAAGTGGGGACAACGTGCGCATGTGCTCTTCCATCTCTCCCCCACGCATGGGGCAGGTGTGGCTGCTGCTTTTTAAGGCAGTGTGTTCCTGTCACTAAAAGGCATGCAAAGCATTATATGCCCATCAGCCATGGCAGAATCGGTAGCGCCTTCATGGTGGGTCTTGCCAGTACAGCCCCAGAATTAAGAGGTAATGGTTAGGTAGGAATAAAGTCTTTCTCCCCACCACAGGGGATAGGTGGGTCCTGCTGCTCAAACTCTGGCTGAATTTCAACCTGGAGACAGCACGGTCTCTTCTGGGCAAACAGTCAGGACTTCGCTCTTGAGTTTCACCACAGTCTGACTTTGTTTTGCTGTGAAACCACATTGCTTTGACCTTACCGAGGCTGGGTGGGAGAGCTGGTCCTAAGGACTTGGGTTCTTAATGAGTTTGCAAAAAGCTGGAAACAGGCCATCACAGTGACAAGGTGCTCCGAAGGGGAAACAGGAGAATGGAGGGGCGGTGCTGCTGTGGAAAGTTGCAGAGGCTTTTACAGATCAGGAGTTTTAAGTTCAGGCCTTAGTAATATTAAAGTTATATTGGATCTTAGTTGTTTCAGGCCTTACGAGAACTTTCTAGGTACTGCTGCTCTTTCTCATAGCAACAACATTTCCTCCTGACCCCGGGCACTTAAATACTATAATATTAACTCTAGAATAGGCAAGTATTTGTAGATAGATAGCTCATGTAGAGAAGGAGATTTATTATTTGCTATCTAGAGTCAGCAGTCCCCATGGGCATCTGTGTATTACTCTTCGGGAGCGGTGGTAGATGGAAAAGGAGGTTGCTGTCTGCAGTGAGGCACTCTGTACATGGGAAGCTTCTGAAGTTTCCAAACTGAAATGGTTGAAAAGCAATGGGTGCCACAGGATAGGCGTGTGTGTAGGATGCTCTTAACTGCATGGTTTTGGACAGCACTTAAAGATCAGAGAAATGCAGATTGTCCATTTCCTGTTCCCTCATCTGCTAAATGCCTTCATATTAGGAGTTAAGGAATTGAGATGTGCGTAGCAGTGGTAAAATTGGAGACAATTCCAAGCATGGATTTGGTCTAGATCTGAACCATTTGGGTATATCGAAAGAAAGTTCTGTCTAGTCCAAGACTTTCTGAAATACTTCGGTTTCTGCTGCCTCCTGCTAGGCTTTCAGTTTCTCTTCCTTTGCATTCAGCAAGGCCGTCTGCTTCCTCTGCTGCCAGGGGCTTCCTCCAGCTCCATACAGATTTACTTGTCATCCTCCTTGCTAAGTCAGCTCTCACTGTGAAGTGTGTCCGCAGAGATGAGACTCTTTTGAGGGACACAAAGAGTTAAGCAGCGAACAGAAGAGTCACCTGGGTAGCAAAGGAGGGAGAGGGACTCTGATCCTCTAACCAGAGTGTGCTGGGGTTGCTAGGACTGGTTCCCAGCATCAACTTTGTGAGGAGTCTGCCCTCTCTTTCAGGGATCTGGGTATTTTCCTTACTTTTACTAGGGAAAAAAAAACCCAACCCAGATGGAAACCAAAACAAAAAGCCTGACATCAGATCTAATTAATAATAATAGAAAAGCCAATTTCACAGCCCATTACCCCTCATAGCCAGGTGGGGGGTAGGAAGGTGAGGAGGAGGAGGGACTTGAACAAACACGGGCGGGTGTGTTTGTGGACCTCATGAAAGAGATGGGGCGATGGTGACTCACAGAGTTTCCCTGCCAGACGTATAGCTTTAGGCTCCATTAACCCAGAACCCAACAGAAAGTACCATAGCCAAGGGGAGAATCTTTAAAAATGCCGACAGCATCATTTTGCTTCATTAGCAGGGCTCCTGCGTGCCTCCTTCTCTCTTCGCTACCACCACGACCCCCTCCCCTCCGTGCCCCCTCCTTTCCCTCTCTTTCCGTTTCGTTTAACTGAAGGCAATTCATCTCGTTTTAATTAATTTTTACTTGCAGCGTTATCACCCCAAGTATAAAGGCAAAAAGTTGTTTTTTTTAATTACAAAGCTAACGGCATTAATTACCAGTACAGTAAATGCATCAACGCACGGGAGCCAAGTGGCGTTTGGAGGCACTGAGGCAGTGAGCGGCCGTGACAGCTGCAAAGGGTTTTGGTTGGGTTTTTTCCTTTTTTTTTTTTTTTTTTTTCTGTTTAACAGCCTCACCACAGGATAGTCTCAATTTGGAAAAAAGCAGCCCGAGATTTTCTAAACCACAAGGCAGCTACAGCCACCCCCTGAGACATGGCATCTGGAAGGGGTGCAACAGAGAATCTTTAAATGATAGGGCTGAAAGGGACAGGAGGAGACCATTTAGTCCATCCCTTGCCTCAAGGTAGATGCCACTAGAGCTGGGTCAATCTTGGTGAATGTCTGTTTGAAAGACAAAAAGAAATGCACATTTTTGATAGTGAATGTTCTCCCCTCCCAATATGCCCAGAGAGTTTAAGTCCAACTGGTTGCTAGCTCAGCTTAAATTCACTCTCATTTCCTAAATGGATCCTTGTGGCACGGAATATTTGCAGAGCTTTGATGAGCTGAGCAAGCGGAGATGAGTTAGGACAGGACCATTGGAAGCTAATCTCTGTCCAGCCATGGCACGTGAACCCGCCTCCAGGAGGTGAAGGTGACCCTTTGCTTCAGCTCCGAACGCCCTGGGCAGACCAAAAAGCATAAACCCAAGTACTTTGTGTTAAAAAGAAGGAATGGGTGACTCTGCAGGGGTTGCATTTTCTTCTCAGATGCATGGTGACACGGAAGAGGCGTATCAGGGTTGTGATAAAGAGCTTGGGCAAAAGTCTCCTTGTAAGGATGTGGTATAGGCTGCCTCAGTGTCCTTGCAGAAGTGTACGGGGTGAGATGTGCGGGTGCCTGGTTGTGTGTCCTGAGGGTCAGGCTGTGATGATTGATGAAGTGCGTGCAAGCCCCAGAAGTGCTTGCCTTACTTTTAGTCGTTTGCCCGAGAGCTTCCATGTTGGAGATGGGCCTCAACTGTGACAGTTTTTTCTAGCTGATAAATCATGGTTCAGGCCATTACTAAGATAAAGCACAGGGTATGGTAATGCACGGAGTTTGACTCAATGTGGTGTAAAAGCCTGTTGGGTCTGATGTGAAATTAAAAAAGGAGGGAGGAAATCAAGATCCAGTTCAGTGTTCCCCTACTGAAAACTCAGAAACCGAGACCCTCTGGCTAAAGAAAGGAACTAAAATGTCAAGTCTGGGAGGAGAATGTGGGAGTAGTCCCCACTAAGTAGGAATGACATCATTGCAGTGATATTTTTTCCCCTTTAAAAGCATTTTCACTTCTCAAAAAAGGGTTAAAAAATATTGCTGAATATTTTGCACACATCCTACCATATGAAGGAGCCCTTACTGATAGGGGAAGGCAGTCAAGAGAAGAAATAGCTGTGCCTCTGTTGAATGTGTGCAGACATAAGGATTCTGCCTCGGAAAACAGGTGCCAAGGGAACCTGCTTTCTGAGACAACCAGGCTTGGAGAGTGAGGTGTGAACAGTATTGACAGCAGTGAGGAGAAGAGCTCTTGGCTGTCCATCCTGGGCTATTAGGAGGCATCTGGCCTGGTACCTTTTATTTCCTTCTGAGTGGTCCGAGAGGAAGATGCAGAATCAGTTGAGAGGAAGGGTGGGGAAAGCTTGGATGTGCCAGTGTTGCAGTGGTACTTGCAGCATGAAGGGGGCTTTGCCTTCATCAGGTAACAAGTAACCTTTAGAGGAAAGGAGGGATGCTAGAGGAAAGGCATCTCTGTAGTTGATCAAGGCCAGGGGAGATGATGCAGTGTGTGAGGAGGATAGCTTCTGTTACTCCATTTATTATTTGTTATTTCCATTATGTTAGGGATAAAACAGCAAGTGCTGAGGAGCTGGGGTGGGGAGGCCCCAAACTGAAGTTGGGCTGAAGGTGGGCTTCCTGGGATGCATTTTGCTTTGGCCTGTTTTTCTGGCTAAAACTCTCTCTGTTCCTGCCATGGTGAAACCCCTCCCCTAAGTTGTAAAAGATATCTCATTCTAACCCTCTCTGAAAGGATGGGAAGAGATATCTTTGTATGGCCTTGCCTTTCAGGGACCTACAGCCAGAGCCTGGCTGTGGAAGGACAGTAAGAAGGAGTGAAAATGACCCTAATAAAGTGATGTCTATCATTTTGTTATCCCAAATAGAAATTCTGTGGCACGGAACATCAAAAAACGAGTTTAAAAAGAAAAGAAAAAAAAAAAAAAAAAAAGGAACTTAGTCAGAAACAACCTGAAGGGAAAAAGTTATGGAATTAAAACCTAAAGAACCAGCAGGGAAAGTGCTTTAAAAAAATCCCTTATTAGAGTCACAGGAGGTAGCATCATACCCCCAAATGAAAATCAAAATAAAAACCTGGAAGCGAAAAGGTAAGACAAACTGGTGCACTTAAGTACCAAGTTATGTGGGTTTATTCAAGTCAGAGACAGAATCCTTTAAAAATTGGATATTCCATCCAAGTGATGCTAATAGGAGGGAACATAAAATGCAGCACTGAGATGTAAAATGGAGATTAAGAAAAATTTTGAAGAACAAACAGCCAAAGATAACACGACCAATAATAATAAATTCTTTACATACCAAGAGTAGGCAGCCCCAGGGAGAGTCAGTTAAGGAGGTAATCAGGATGGATAGAGATTGCAGAAAAGACTTGGTCATTACTAGAGAGGAGAAGAGAACCCTGAATGCCCCAGCATGCATTTTGTAGAAAAAGAAGATGACACTGTCCTCGGGTAATGTGTGAGTAATAACAAAACTGTGTGCAAAATGGGGCTGCAACAGATCTCTATGAAATTGCAAAGGGCAGGCTTGTTGTCAGGTCCCAAACTTGACTTGCAGTTCTCCATAGAGGAATTTGTATTCCCCTTAACCTCACCCCACTACCACCCTATATTGTGGGGGAAGAAGCAACCTGAAAAGAGCAGGTATGAAATGAGAACGCATAGAACCAGCAGGGGAGACTGCTACAAGAAGACATCTCTTATTAGATTCATGGGAGGCCCTACCATATTCCCAGATGAAAATTAAAATAAAAACCTGGAAATGAAAAGGAAATTGGAACAAGTGCAGTGAAATGACAAATTGCATGGGTATATTCACATTAAAAAAAAAAAGAAAAGAAAAAGGGAAAGGGGGAAAATATCTTTCCAGCGGCATGGAGTACCCTGTTGTTTGGTTTTTTTTGACTGTTGTTAATGATCAAGTCTTCACTTGTACTATCTTAATCACTTCTGGTATTCCCCTTTAATTGTTTCTATTAGTTCTTGCCACTCCAAAACATCCATTTTTGTCACTTACATTAGACTTTGGGCTGATTTGTTTTTTTATTTTGTCATTTCCAAAAGGAGGGGCATTGCTCTGTCATCTCCTAATCCAGGAACCTAGCATGGCTTCAGCCCAGCATCCCAAATTGCACACCACTGGGAGTGCAATGTGGAGGAGCAGCAGTGGGTCAGGAATACATGTTAGAGATTAAAGTCTGAGGAGGCAGTTCATATCACATCAACATATTACCCTCAACATTTCAAAACAGGTCTGTCTTCTCTACCTCTTCCTTCATTTCCTAGAAGTATTTTCACGAGCAACCTTGGATTTCTGCTATCCCCGACCTTACTTTCATCTTAGTTGCTAGATTGTCTCTCCCCCCTCTCCCCTTTGCTGTCCTCCACCTCCAGCCCGTGCCTCTGATCTGTATCCCAGTCACCTTCCCACTTCTGTTCCACGTCCTTCTCCCTTTTGCATTTATTTATTTATTTATCTTCCCCAGGGATGGAAATGGGGAAAAAATAAAAATAAATATGCAAATGAAAGGGAAAAAACGGAGAGAAATTTAATTAAAATGTGTGTGTTTCTTTCCCTTCGAGTGCTTTAGGGTGGAATAGCAAATTGTTAAAAAAGAGAGCACTCAGAATAAGGTTAAAGAGCTGAAAACTGATTACATGCAATTGAAAATGAAAGTAGGGAGGGGGTGGTGGAGATGCAGCATATTGAGATAGGTAAAAGGCTCAGGGAGACTCTTGCCGGAGATGGGGCATTTTTCACTGTGAGTTACAGCCAAGCAGGCATTGCATGCGGGGTCTGTAACGGGGTTTCAGATGCTTTGCATTAGGAGAGAGGCAGGGAGGAAAACATTTTACTTTGAAGAGCAATCTGGAGAGGGCACCTTGTGGATGAGAGCGGAAAAGGAAATAGGCCAGGAAGGATAGAGGGATGGAGGAGAGCCATCCACTTCATCCCAGTCTGGTTTGTGCCAGTAGACCTGCCATAGCCCAGGAGAGGGCAGTGCTTTTAGAGTGCCTGAGGGTGGGGAAGAGAGAGAGAAATAAATAAAATAGGCTCACGCTTTATGCAGGATCTGCAGTCATCAGTTACGAGCTTGATCAAAGCCATAGGTGTATGTGTCTGAATGAGGAGAGGTAGTTGGGCTTGGTTGTGCTTCTGCTTATTAAAGATGCCAGGGTGAAAGCAAAGTTTGGGGAGGGGTTTGAAGTTCCCTAGCCTTAGAGGCATGTTTGGACCACCATGGTCTGTCTAGGGTCCACTTCTGATTGACTCCCGGGTGTTCACAGGGGATTCTGGCAGCTTCCTAAACTAACGGGAGCTCCCTTAGGAGCTGTGGACAGGTCCTTCAAGTGTAAACCCCATCTTCCCCATAGACAAACTACAGCAGCATCAGGACCAGCAGTAGTTTTCTGCACAAGGGGTGAGAATGCATATGTTACGGGGTCTCACTTTGGAGCAGTGGTTTTCCGGTGCATCTTCTCCATTCTGTTCTTGTTCCAACATGGGAATCATTTCTTGGCAGCCTGTTTCTGTAATTAAACACAGCCTTTGAAAGACCACATCCCCACTTATGCCCTACCTCGGTTCCAGCCTGCCAAAGCCTCTTCTTTACTCAGAACCTGTGGGACACCTCATGAATTTCATTTTTAAACCAGTGACGTATAAGCTGCAGGTCTGGCCTACTGCGGTCACTGAAAGGGCATGTTCCTAGCAGCTTTTTCTCGGGGCCATTGCTGCCCACTGCAGGGACTGGGGAGCTCCCTCTCCAAGCTGAAGCAAAGCCCAAGCCCTCCTTTTCTTGCTTTGACTGCGAGCACACGCATTGCAATGTCTGTGGGAGGCACCATTTTGGTGCTGCTCATGCACTTGGCTGGAGGGCAGCGCTGGAGGCGCCTACTGAGGTTTGCACCTTATGGGCAGTTTGAATGGTGTCTGGAAAAGCTTCCATCCTAAGCAGCCATCCCACCCAAGTTCCCAATCCCGACTTATCCACACGCTGTCTGAATCCTTCAAGGATCTCTCCTGGAAGGGGCTTAGCGACAAAGACAGAGGGCTCCTTCCTACTCTGGCATGGCAGGGATCGATGTCGCAGCTTTTATAACCCACTGAGGGTAGCTCTCCCCTTCTGCCCACAGATATTAAGGGTCCAATTTTCCTTTCTGTTTCCCTTGCCTTTTAGAGTGAAAGAGAGAAAAGAAGTCTCCTTGCTGTGATGCAGACTGATTGCTGCCATTTGACATTCACATTTATCTGCTTGGTCTTTTCATTATCTCCCTCCCATTTGTTTCTGCTCGTTCTCAAGTGTCTGCTGATCCTCTCCCTTCCTCTGAGACCGGCTGTTGTTAAAACTCCTCCGCTTACCTGCTCTGTATATCTTGACTTAGCCGCTTGGTTCACATCTCCGTTCATTGATTTTTCATACCCAGCTGCTAAATGAACGCCGTTTGCACCTTTTCTGTGAGCATCCTCTGCTTTGCTACTGCAAATTCCTCTGTACTCCAACTAAAACACTGTAGCTTCTCATTACAAACAGCAAAGCCAGCAGGCTTCCGATTTTTCCGACTTCTGCCTGTGTGCTGGTTGTTTCATTTGAGTTGAGAGGTCGCACCACTGATGTCTCTTACTAGAGATGTTTCCCTAACTTCGAGCCCAATTTATCACTCAGGATACATGGCTCATTTTTCCCAGGTGCCCCAGACCAGGAATAGCCTCTGGCTGTTACACAGCTTTTCAACAAACTGTGTCAAGAAGCAGCAAAATCCTGCCTCCGGGAATATGTTCCCTTTCTTAGTTTTATTCTGCATTGTTACAACCTTGGTTAGTGTCTCAATTGCATATAGATAGGCATAGGCTGCAAATTCAGAACAGAAATTCATGCATGTTTGTATCCCAAGGGCTTGTCTGCCTTGATTTTTTCTGTACCACGACAACTATATATGAGGGATAAGCAACAAATACCTTTGTAGGAGTATCACTGTGCCTGTATTTGAGGGCTATTCCATACCAGTCAAAGCTGCTTCAGTAGTGACAAATCTAGAAGCAGGCCACCTCCAAAGTTACCGTGAAACCTAAGCGCTATGGAAGTCAACCTCTGATGCACACCCACAGACAAAGTCCAACTCATGATTTTTCATCCCATTTATATCCACAGAGGTATCAATCCTGTATGCCCTTTCTATGAAATCAGTACTGTTTCTTCGACATAAATCTTCAGCTTAAACCAGGCCTGCTGTTTGGGGGAAAAGAGGGAATAATAAAACCACGAGACACAAAATGCAGCTTATGATCTGCACAGAACTTCTGTAAAATTGCACTGCGTTTTGGAACAAGGTGTGAAGACATCGTAGGTGCAATAAGAAGTGGCCAGAATTGATGCTGAAAATTCAGACCCCCTTGTAAACTTGCTGCGTGTTTGGGTTTGGAAGTCTCTGAGGCTGTTGGCTTTTTGAGGTAGGCAATGGTTTCATTGCCTTCTGTGAGTGAGGCACTTTTTTAATTTCAAAAGGGCAGGGGGTGGTTTACAGGAGATGTCCTGTGTGTGTAATTGTGGGAGCCCTGTGGTTCTGGAGGTCTTCTGAAATAGGTTGCACTGACATGAGATTCTGCTCCCAGTCAAGACAGAAGTGTTGGGAGGACAGGCTTTCTTAAGAGAAGGAAGGAAGTCCAGCATCTAAGACTCACTAATCGATTCAGAAAGGCACTGACATGTGAAGTAAAAAATGAATCAAATCTTTGAACTATCAGGACTGGTCTGTAGAATAGGAGATCCAAGAGGAATCAGTTTGTGCAGACTTAAGATTTTTCCGTGCTCTCCCCACGATTGGTTGCAGTGCAAGGCAAAGGGCACGTCTCTGTGCGCAAGCATATCGTGCTTGTTTGCTTTCTTTGTCTTTGAATGATAGCTCATCGGTCCAGGATCCTCTGGAAGGTTCTGGACCAGACAGTCCCTGGATTAAAAGTCTCGGTGGAGAAATACAGTGGGAAACCCCACCAGAGGGCAGTGAAAACCCTGTGTGTGGGGGTGTCTGGGGGCCGCAGGGGTGGGAGTGGGGAGGTGGGAGTGGGTGAGCCTGTGGAGCTGCTTGTCCCAGCACTGGTCCTCAGCTTTGCTTTCCCAACTGCGAAAGGCTGGCAGCGTGCATATGTCGTTCTTAATCTTCCTTTTGCATCCCTGTTTTTGCAGTTGTCAGAGCGCCGTATTATGCAAATTGGAATTAAGCAATTAAGGCGATAATGTTTCCCTTGAAGAGTTTGACAAGGCAGAAGGAACACAGACTGCTTTTCAGACAAGCTTTGGGTTGCATATTTACCTAAAAACAAAAGCAAGAAGGAGATGGACAGTGCACACTCACACACCAGCTTTGTGACCAAGCCACCCTTCCCTCCTCATGCCTCCTCATGCCTCCTTCCCTCTTACTTATCCCATAACACTCTTGAGGCCATGGGGCAGAGTGGCTGCTTCTTCCACACCCCAGCACAGGGGACGTGGAGGAAGGGGGCTGTCACAGCCCTGTGATGAAATGGCATCTTAAGCAGATGTTTAAAGGCGTAGCTCAGCACTGTACTGTGCTTAGGAACAAGGGCTTTTGTCACTGACCCCGCGATTACAGCTTTGCGACGCTGCCCTGTGGGGATGAGGAGGGGGCGAGGTCGCTCTCAGTCGCTGGGGGACAGAAGTGCAGAGCTGCTGTCTGTCAGGAGTTTTTTGGCTTTGTGACTTCGCCAGCATCTTGTGTGAGTTCTTCCCGTTTTGTCCGCAGGTAAAGGTTTTCCTGTTCTAAAAGAGGACTTTCCAGCCTTCCTTCATGTAGACTTGCAGTGGGTTTGTGAAAGAGGAGAGGGTTGTGCTGTTAACTGTTTTGCCATGGCAGTGATGTTTACATCACAATCAAAGATGAGCTGAACTGAGGCTGTGGAACTCAACTGCCTTGGAAACCAAGATGCTAGGAAGGCTGGACCGACCTCTGGAGTTTCGTGCTGGTGGTGCCTCTGCGCTTTCCCTCTGTTCAGCGGTTGAGGTAGTGCCTTTGAAAGCAGTTGGTAAGATGTAAGATTCGCTTTGAACCAATAATCATGCTAAGGATTGGACGCTTGGGGGTACAAATGCAGGATTCTGCAAAATGGCATCATTTGAAATAAGTTTTTTCACAAGTTGTGCTTCCTTTCCTTGGGATGTGGTTGGTCACCCCTGCTTTGAACTTGCTTAGCTCTTGCCACAAGCTTAGCATTTTCTGCATTTCCTGCAGGCCCCAGGAGGGAAAGGAGCAAAGGGTGGGGAGTTACTGAGTTGTTGCCAGCTGAGATAGAGAGGGCCTGATTTCACCTCTGCTCCATTACACCCAGAGAGTCACACTGGCATAAAACGATGAATCAGAGGCAGTGACTCAGGCTCCGGCGCTCTAAATAGTCAGCAGAAGTGGCACGCCAAGTCCCAAGTGGCACTAATGACTGAGGGGAGTTAAGAAAGCGTGTGTCTTAATGGGGTGTATTCCCCAGCTCACAGAGACACACAGGGAAGCGTTACCGGATAGAGATAATTGGGTGATCTGGCTGTGTAACAGAGCAGTCTCATACACCCGTGTATGGGAGTACGTGGGAGGATTTGGTTCAGCTTAAACCCTTTCCCAAGTTGTATGAGCTAAAATGAAGGAAGGCCCGCTCAGAGCAGATTGCTGGAAGCTGAGCGGGTGTTGTGGGGATGGATAACCCCTTTACCCTAAGCACGCTTCACTGCCTGTGTTCAGAAATGGGATTGGGGAGACCCTTGTTCCAAGTCGGCAGGGCTGATCTTAAACTAAGTTGCTAGGTAGGACTGCAGTGAGATAATTCTGCCAGTCTGAGACCACTCTTTGCTCATGTAAAGTAGCATTCATGTGGAAGCAAAGTTGTTCCTGTCGGCACCCATGTCCAAAGCTGCTCTTTACGTCTCCATCTCGCCTGGTCACTTCCCAGTGAGGTCAGCTGAGCTTATTCTCAGTGGCAGCTGTTTGGCCTGAATTAGTGCTCAAGGAAGCACTGGCTCAATCGATCCAGATAACTCTATCTAGCCTTTGTTTAAATAAGGCCACAAGTTCCCGCCAGCTCTACATCATTTATCTGCTGTGGAGTTCAGCAGCCAAGCTGTGTTTGTGGAGGCAGGAAAAACAAATAAAAAAGAAAAAAAAATCCCAGAACAACTAAAGGTAAATGCCCATTTCTGCTTTCATTCAGGACAGCTAGAGAAAATATTTTGTGGCTGCTATCTAGTCCTGGTATCCTTCATCTCTTCCCCTTGCTTGTCTTTAACTGCTCCCTGCGGCCACACTTAGTGGCTATTCCACATTGATTTGCAGTTTAACCAGCTTACCAAGCCCTGGTTTTGACTGCGGTTGCTCTTTTTATCCCACTAGCTGAGGATTGCACTACATTCCCCTCCCTCCCTTCCTCCTCAGAGAAGCTCTGGATGCTCTGCCGGATGTTTTAATGAGCTTGCATTTTTGTGAAAGGCCAGATCTGATCGTGACTTGAATGGCAGCTGCCAAACAGACAGAGCTTTTAGTTCCAAACTCAGCAAGAAAATGGCTTTGCCTCCCATCAGAGCAGCTTGTGTACTTCAGAGGCTCAGTCATTATGAGCAATTTCTATTAAGAGCTGAGTACCTTTCGTGTTCCTTGGGAGCAAAGGATGCTCTCAGGGTCTGCTCAGCACTGTTGAGGATTGTGCCTTCTGTGTGTTTTGAACTTGCATCAGCAGAGATTAGACAAGCATGCTGGGAAGATCGTGACTCCAGTTGCAGTCCCTGAAGGCTTTTTTGTTGTCCTTGTTGTTTCTGCTGGTTTGCTAGGTATTCCCCCTCCCTTATTTATGTATTTATCTAACAGAAGTTGCATTTTGTCCTCTCCTGAAAAGCATTTTCCCTTTTCTATATGCCCAGCAGACTGCATGCCTGCTTCCCACTGTGGACTGTAAGCATTCGAAGGATAAACACCATGAAGGACATGAGTTTCTTACGAGAGGTGCCAGGCTGTGCAATTGTTAAGACATGAGGTGTCATTACAGAAAGAAGATATGCTAAAGTGTCCTATTGATGAGATTGGCTCGAGCCCTGGTAGCAGAGCAGGTCCCCAAGAGGAGGGAGAGAGGTCCCTTTTCATAGCAACTGAAGACAACTCAGTGGGTATGATGGGATGTGACAGGGGAACCTAGTGAAGGGGTGGGACTTTTTCTGTCTCAGAGCACAGGGAAACTCAATCCAGTCCTTCTGCAGCTTCCACAGCCGCAGTGCCTGGGCACTCACAAAAGTGAATTTGGGGCATAGTGTGCAGTCCTAGTGTGCACCAGAAGTTAGTCCAGCAAACAGCCTTGGGAGAAGGCAGCATCAGTGAATGCTCCCAACTACCACTGTTGTCCTGGCAAGGTCCGAGGACAAGCCCAATGGATTTCCAGAGAGCAGAGGATAATCAGGATGTTATGCTGCAGCCCAGAAGGAGAGATTTCTTCTCCCTCACCCCATACCCCAAGTCCCACAGCTGAAACTGTAGCTTATGGCTGCTGCAGCCTGCAAAGTGACAGGAGATCAAGTAGCTGAGGGGAGGAGAGGAACAAAGCCTACCAAGTTTATCTTCTGCCTTATTAGTATGTCATAGGCAGGGCTTTCAAAGAACTCACAGGGGCTTGAGGTGCAATAGGGATAAGGTACATGTAGAGGTACATGTGCACGAGATGTTTTACAAAGTCCTGTGCATTGGAAAGGGTTGGAGTGGCAGGGACGTCAGTTAAGCTACAAGAGACATCTTCAGAAAGGAAGACAGTACTGAAAACATGAAAGAAGCACCATAAGAAAAGGAGGGTCCTGAATCTACCTTCCTGTTAAATGTCAGCACACAGCAAGTTGAGAACAAACCGCTTCAGGAAATCATGTTTCATTACAATTGCTCAAAACTATCAAGCACTTGCCCCCTTCCTGCAAGCAGGAGACTCTGTTGCTGTTGCTGTCTATCTGGAGCATGCCCACCAAACCCCCTGAAACTGGCAGTATGTTCTGTCTAGAACTAAATGCCTCTAAATCTCATTGAGCTTCAGAGTGGCCGGCAGGTGGGTGAATACTCAGGGAAAGTACCATGCATGCTTCCCCTTTACTTCTAGGCTTCCCTTGGCATAACCTTTTGGTCACTGAGAGAGGCAAGACTCAAGGCTACACAGACTATTTGCTTAACCTGTACCACAGCTTCTCTGTTCTGTGCTATGTCAGGCTTTGTCTCCAAGGGCCCCTGGGAGGGAAATGGATCTTTGATCCCTGATCAACAGGGATGTCATCAATGCCCAGTTTTGGGGTTTTTTTTTTTTTCAAGGATAAAGTAACTTCCAATGACATTTGAAACCACTGAAGCCTGAAAATCCACCATCTAAGTTTTGGCTCTCTTATGGGCCATGCCTCTCTCCACCCCAGTGTCCCATTCCATGCACAATCATTTATCTACATTAAGGCAGTAAAATACAGGTGAGGAAAGCATAGCTTTCTCAGGCTCTTTTGGTAGCCTTTTCACTTAACCACAGTAAATGATAATACTAACTGAAAGACTGAAGATTTTGGTTCCTCACCTTTGATTTTTGCACCCAGTCTTTGATTGCAGATTCATCTAATCAGGCAATATAGGAAATCTCCTCTCTAGCCCATTTCTCACCTTGTATAAAGTATTTATATCACCCTTTGATCCACTTTACCACCATGCCTGGAAAATTTTAAGTCTCTGTTCTTACAATGTCTCTGGAATAACATGGGTCATGCTATTACTCCTGTTTTGGAAGGAAGCAACCAGAGCACAGGAACCTACGTAACCTGTCCAAGCTTGTATACAAAGTCAACAGCAGAGGCAAGCCCTAAACATGCAGCCCCAAGGCCTACCTTTGTGTTTCTCTCCTGAACAAAATCCATGGGCCCTACAGCCTTCCACAACACCCGCTGAAGTGTGCCTGCTTTCAACACAAAGCTCTAGCACAAAGCATTTGGACCCCTGCATCAGGAAGGCGGAGTGGCCCCATTTATTTCCATTTAAATGCAGGCACTTGCTGTTTATCTCCCTCTGGGAACAAGCTTCTCTTCTCTTCTCTTCTGGAGAAGAGTTTTAGTGTTAGGGAAAATAGTAATAGTAATAATAATAATAATAACAACAACAATAATAAGAAGAAAACCCCCTAAGTGTCAACTCCACATTTTCTGGGCCCTGGTTAAGTTCTCTGGAGCGTAGCACTCCATCACTTTTCTCAGCAGGGTATAATTACTCATAACTTGAAGGTTTTATCTCTGGGCTGCCTGTGCTAAAAAGGAGAAAGGAGGTAAATCTTGCATTCCACAGGAGTATAGATGTTTAATTAAGTATCACATTTAATTGTTCCAGACTCCTGCTTGACAGTCACTGAGTTTTGAAAATTTTGTCTCCCTTTTTTTTTCTTAATTGGAATTGAAAAGGTAAAAAAAGTTCTGGCATGTAAATGGTGTCCATCCCATGTCTCCCTCTGCATCTTGGAGTGACCTGTGATCCAGGACCAATACCCAGGTCCTGCCGGCATGCGTTGGCACACCTCTGGTGCGCTCTGTGTTTCCACGCCAATCTCGGTGGGACAAGTCCCTCTCTCTGTCCTGCTTCTAGTGACCCTTTCTGTCTTCTTAAGTCCAACCTGACTTGTGCCTGCTCTGTGGCATTTGTAGTTGGATCTCTTGTCTTATCTTTTTTCCCTGGGGAAAGAAGGGCAAACTGCACCTTGGAATAGTAAATGTTCTGGGTCTTTCTTACACCTTCTTTCATCCAAATCTCTTGCACCTTGCAAGAATCAAATAATTTAAGTCTGTCGTTCCCTCTGTGATGTTGACCAGTTTTATTATCGTTGTAGTGAAATTAGCAGTCTCTTTGAAGTCTACTTAGTCTACTTTAGTACTGGGAGGCCTTGCGTACAGATCCTTAGCAACACAGCCCAGGAACTGGAAAACCACAAAGACTGGTCTGAGCCCAGTAACCTCAACAAAGAATGTGCTGATCCATTGATTGCACCCCAATCATTCCCATCTGTGCTGCTAGAGAGTCACATTTCCTCATGCTATCAGAGAGACAGAGGTGGGGTTAATAACAGTGGCGCACCCAGAGGCGCAGTGTTGACAGAAGTCAAGTGTCTGCCTTGTGTGTGCTAACCCTCTTGCCTTCGCCACAAGAGCTCCTCTGGAGAGGGAGGAGCTGGGGTTGCCCATGGGTCTCATTGCAGCGTGTCCACCCCAGCCACCACCAGCCACGCGTCATGCGCTCGCTCAGTCACTCAACAGACTTGGCTCCGTATCTCTCCATACAATGGGTCTGTGGCCTTGGGACCTCACAGGAATGTTGCTGGGGATGGGGGTCAAATAAGTCTCCGGCTGGCATAGGGTGAAATTTAGACTCCGTCTTGTGATCTTGAAGGTTTGGTCTCTGGAAGGGGGAGAAAGGATAACTCCCTTCCAACTCTGCTTGACAACAAGCAGTGAGACGTCACGGCTTGGACTCTGCTGGGGTCTGAACTCCTTGTTTGGACACCACCAGAGCCAGAAGTGCGTGCTGGTGTGTGAGGCTGGGCTGTGCTGTGCGACCTCTGCTACGGGAGAGCAGCTGCAGTGAGGCATGAAGGCTGCTGGTGGAAATTGAGGCTGTGTAAAACTCTCCTGTTTGACCAAGCCCAGGAGGCTTCAAAGGAGGCAGGCCTGACATTTACATGCACTAGGTAGAACAATCACAGATAATAAGCTCTGTGTGTGTGAGACAATGAGAACTGAGTCACTCCTGCTGAATCTCGTCATAAACAGTACTCAACAGCAGTTTCTCTACTGGAGTTGTTTCCTGGGGCTGTCAAAACTATGACAGAAAGAGAAGAATGTGATGATTCGGTTTCCTTGTCTTTCTGCTCTTCCGCTGAGGGTAAAAAGCAGTTCTGGGTTGTTTTTGCTCTGCCTTCCTCTCTATTGCAGCTTCTATGTACAGCACAGCAACTTTTCTGTGCTGCATTTATCCCACCCCAGTGCCAAAATCCCCTGGAGGTTCCCATTGCCTGTGATTGAGTTTCCATGCCTTGGGTATAGCTTTGAGAGACTGAGAAGAACCAGCGTCCCATCCTGACTGGAATAAGGTGTATTTTAGACTCTTTAGAAAGTCTCACGGTGGCAGGTACCACCATGGCATGCTGAAACACAGTCTGCTGTCAGCCTGGCCCCAGCCGTCCCACAGTTCAAACGTGAGGTGGGAACTGTGGAAGGAGATCATAACAGGTGGAGTATGATAGGAAAGTAGGTGGAGGTGAAAGAGAAAGAGAGACAACAATTGAAGAAAAAAGAAAGCTAGAGAATGACATGAAGACTTTACTCTTCATTTATAAAAGGCATCACCTATCAGCTGGATTGCCTTAATGTGTCTCCTAACAAGGCTCCCCTAACACACCCCCCCCTTTCCTTTGGTTTCCTTCTTTGATACTGTCACATGTTCTTCATTTTCCAGCACGTTGCATTCATTCTTTGCCTTTAAACTCAAAGGATTAAAGCAACTGGCTAAAATAAATAAATAAATGAAATTAAAAGAGCTGACATTTCATGCTGTTGTCGGCAGCCTTTGATTTTCTTCCAGAACAAGATCATTACTTTTCTCTCCAGCTTTGAAAAAAAAAAGAGATGGACAGACTCCTCTTCTTAGAAATTCATTTATCACTTTTGGGCTGTGGTAGGTACGGGGAGAAGTTAAGGAAAGAGAGACTTGTGTCTGCAGTATAGGGAACTGTGAATGACTGTAAGCTTAGAGCAAGGTAGTACCAAATCTTGTTCTAGGCAGGAAATGTCTTTTGGATGAGTTGTTCATACAAGCCTCAGGACACCAACTTCATGGTCCGGGCTGAAGCTTAGACAATGCTACCATACAGTAAAAATGAAGACTGGGATCATCTTGATGAAGAGTAACCTGAGCTGTGAAGCTTTGACTCCAAGACAAGAATTTCACAAGCCTTCGGGAGGAGACACTATGGCCCTTATGATTTTTGTCTCAACCCACTGTTACAAGCATGAAGCATGGGGAGTTGATTTACAAAATTTGTCACTGGAGCTGAGTCTATGCAAGTCCAGAAGTCTCTAGGCCCAGAGTTTTGTGACAAAAGGTTACCTCTATCCAGGAGCTCTTTCTAGGTTTGAAGTTAAACTCCAGTTTGCTGAGTCTTTGCCTCTTTGGAGCAGGCTGAGCTGCAGCTCCACATGCACAACTGCAGCGAGGATCAGTGAACCTGCCACAGACTATTTGGGAATCCACTAGGGGCACATTTCCCACCATGAAACTGGAGGATATGTGGTTGTTCAGATCCAGCCTTGTTTGTGCTCTGAGCGTATCATAAATCTCTGGCACTGGGTGATGCTTTGCTGTGCAAACGAAGTCCAAGGAGAGCCTGGAGCAAAGAAAACGTGTTTGCACTCTCAGTTCCAGCCTGACTGAATCACAGAGTGGCTATAAATAAGGAGGAAACTGCTGCAAGAAAGCTGATTACATGAAATTGTCCATTCCCTCCATTTCCTTTCTCCAGGATGGTTCAGTGCATCATCTGTATGTTTCCGACAGGACAATTTTGGTACATCCTAATGTAGAGCCTCTTATGACTGTGGTCATATCATTGTTTTCTCAGCAACACTACCCCTCAGTTGCTATGCAATGTTGCTGAGAGTATTTCTTGAGCTATCTCCTAACATAAACCCCTGCATTATAGTACTGGTAGTTTCTTGTTTGTTCTGGGCAGAATGTAGAACCAGCTGAGACAAAAGCAATGTCAGAATCTGCTCCAAGCTGATGCAATTGAGAGTTATAGGACACCCTGATGTGACTGTTTTGCTCCATGCAAAAGGCTCTGTGCATGTCCACAAATGCCAAGCGTGTCACAGAATGCATTACAGTCAACTCTGTCTTGTATGCTCTTGGTCCTCCTAGAATCCTGCCCATGAAAAGAGAAGGGCCCTTTTGAGGACAATGAAAATCCTCGTCAGGACCTCTTATCTCAGCAAGTGTGTTGACATGGAAGGGGCTCCAAGCCCACGGTGTCTTACAACATGAACTCCAAGGCAAGGGGTGTATTCAGGGTCACCTCCCAAAGGGTGAGAACTGAATGATGCAGTGCAGCTGCCTGTGGCTCTCCACTATGTGTGGCCTTTTCCAGCCAGCAGGGTAAGCAAGGCCTGCATATCCTTTTGGCACGTTGGCAGTTAACAGCAGATGTCACACTCCCGGCCATGCTGGCTGCACAGCTGTACCAAAACACAAATCTGGTTTCCCAGCAATTGTCCAAGCTGAGTCTCCCCGTGGTCAGCTCAATCATGGCTAGAGAAACAAATGTAGGACACGTCTCTTGGTTTCAGCCGTCCCCAAACTCTCATGTATTGTGCAGCTGTTGCCTTAACCAGATAGAGAGACTTAATTAGGTTAGGGTGACCTCTAAAAGTACAGCATTCGAGAGCAAAGTTGTAGAACTAAGCGCTCTGGGTACCATTCTAACATTCTGCAAATAACAATTTAGTGCTGATAGTCTGCATTGTTCTCAGAATTTGCACATTTTGGAGCTCTGTCACTCTTCCCCATCCTCTTTCCTCTTCCTCCCCATGCAGGCTAAAGAATTAGCTTTTGTGTGCTGGAAATATTCAAGTGAAAGGACGTTTTCAGAACTTACACCCACAAGCGAGTATGTTAACCTGTGCTTTACTGCAGCATTTTGTGGGGAAAGGATGAGAAAAAAATCCTCCTGCATGTCACACTACCACAAGCATTTGCCATTCCTCACTCTGTGCAACTTACCCCGTGCAGCCACCACCCTCCACATGTTACTCTCATCTGCTCTCTCTCCTGTTGTCAGTGATGGGAACACCCTTACCTGGATTTAGGGACCCTCCGGACATGTTCACGTGCATCTTCCCATCACTACCCCTGAGCAACACCCAGCTGTGCTTGCTCACCATGCTTATGTTACTGCCATTCCCCCATACTTCCACCTGCACTTGCTCGCAAGCACTCTGACACACAAGGTCACGTGCACTGTCCTCTCCCCTTCACCAGTATTTATGTCTGTGCACAAAAGATGGCCATCCCTGGGGACTTGCTTCTGCATTTGCCTTTGCAGTGATCACAGGCAAATTGAGGAGGATATGACAAATATTAAACTGCTGGTATTAAGATTAGCTGTTCCTACAAGGCTCTGCATGGCAGCAGCTGCATAGAGAGGTGGTTCTGATGTCCTCTCTGTCACCTTTCCGAAAAGGCCCCCAAGGAGACACACAGAGCTGAGGGCCATTCGCAGAGGTCATGCTGCAGGAAACAGGAGGGGGCTGCTGCCTGGGCAGAACTTCTGTTAACACGTGAGAACTTGCTGGTCCACTCCTGTCTTGGAGATGCTGGGCAAGGGCTTGAGTTTTGAGCCTCAGAAATTAAACCGAGCTAACATCCTGGCTTATTCAGGTGGTGAGGATGATGAGCTAGCTGGCTGGGACGCAGGCTTAAACAAGAAGAAGGGCTCTGTGTTTGACACCAAAATTGCCCTGAGCCCACAGTAAAAGGAACAAATCCGTGTTGCTCACTGCCCCAGGATTATTGCCTTCAATGGCATTTCCTCCTGGACCTAAGTGCAGTCTGCTCCCTCTCCCGCACTGCTCTTCTGCTCCCCAAACTGGCCCATCAGAGCTCCAGATTCAGTCACTAACTGTGGAATTGCAGAGATGTGCTTCTGACTCATTTGCTGACCAGAGCAGGTGAAGCTTAATAGCCTCCAAGGCCAGAGAAGAAGCAGTGAAACACCAGGAAAGCAACAGAGGAATAAAGAGTAAGACAGGTGGGCTGGCAGAGTGCTATAAATCAACAACTCAAGGAGGAACCACAGGCAAACTTAGGAATAAGAATCTTCTCTTGAGTTCTTCTGGCTGTGGAAACACAGAAAACCATTGTCTTCCTGCAGCTTCTGCACTGAGTTTTGTGGTCTTTCTCATTTCCCCTGCTGTTGGAAGTCAATTCCTGAGCGTGTATTATTTGTTTCTCAAACCTCTGCCTGGATAAGAGATGAAGCATCAATCTGAGGCAGCAGTGGCACGTGTAGCTCCAAGTGGCTTGCTCAGCAATCCCCCCATCACATTTAAATGTGTTTCATCCTGACCAGAAATAGATCAGCAGTGCCAAAGACAGAGCTCATTTCATTATCCATGAAAACAGCAGCCAGACAACATCTTTCCCATTTTACTCTCTGTGTAAACTATTCTGCTTTGATATGAGAAGAGGGTCGAGACTCTTAACTACTGGCTTCCCCACTGAAACCGCCTGTCTATCAGGCTCCTGGGTCTCCAGGGTGGGCACTTTTCCATTTAGGCACTGGCTCATACTGTCAGGGTTTTTCTTTTGAGTCAGTAGGCAGGTCTCACGCAGTCACTGGAGTCTCAGCCATCCAGGATTTAGATCACTGTAATTCTTCTCAGTCAGGGTACCTCTGGGTGCTTGTATATATGGTGCCATAGTGGTGGCTTGGCCTCTTGGTAGCAGTGCAATTGCCTAGCTCAAACTGTATGGAGAAGACTGAACTTCCAAAGCACTTTTTGAAGTGAGACTTAGAAAACAGGTGATGTGTCCCAAAACCTGTTTTGTGCCTTGCAGTACAGAATGAACATCCTTGAGAAGACATTCTCAAGGGCTGTGATTATATCATCCTGTTAGCCTGAGTCCTGGGACACCTGAATTAATTTCCACGCTCTTACAAGCATCCTGTGTGAGCTGGGACCTTGCTCAGATGCCCACCTGCCCAGGCATCTAAGACAGGCTCAGTCATGGAAGGATTTAAACCAGACCCTGGCTTCCTATGCAGTCATCACAGAGAATTAGGCGTCTGCTTAGGCCTTCTCCTTGCACTCTGGGGACAGCCGACAGCCTCTTCTTTCCTCTGACTCAGTAAAGAATCAAGCTTTGCCAGCCTTAGGTGACAAGTGGCCCAAGACCCTTCAGCCGGGATGAAATAGCAAACAACGAAGGCTGGTGCGTGCAAGGCAGGAGGGCTCCGAGCGTGGCCCCAGTCTCTCTTCGCTTTGGCACCCCGGAGCCGCCTCTTAGTGCAGCAAGAGCGTTTCGTGTCCCTCCAACCTGTTGCACGAGCATTAATTAATTTTCCGCTGTTCTGTGGTTTGCCAGTTTTACTTTCTACAATTCACGTGCAAAGTGTTACAAACCCTACCTGGCATCTCTGATAGACAGAGTGCTGTCTTGTTTTGGGGTGGGGGGTTATGGCTTGAGGCGTGACCTTTCAGTAAGCGTTCCTTAAGTGAGAACTCACAGCTTTGCAAGCGGGACCTGGGGTAATAGCCTGCTCTCAGCAGCATGATGAAATCCCTTGGCCCGTGCCCCCAGGCTCACTGGCAGCTCCAGTTTAGATCGGGGACATTTGCTGCGGTAGACTCTGGTGGACGCGATGCTACTTGTGAGGCTTGATCAGTGGAGTCAGGGTAATGCAGGGACTGATTCAGTGGTGTCACTGTGTCCTTACAAGCTGCTACTGACCCTCTAGCCCAGTGTTAAAGAACCCTGAAATATTAGTTACAAATCTGATTTGTCAGGGCTAGGTTCTGCTGTTACAGCGTGCTGCACCACATACCAGGGGAAGTTTTCACTCAGAGGTGGTGGTGAGGAGAATAAGGATATGAAGAAAGCAGAGGACTATTAGTGCATTGTCACTCTGTGATAAGCAATTTGTTTGTAAGCGGCTTCAGATTTTCTTCCAGTGTTTTAGTGCTTGATAAGCGCTCACTTAAAAGAGTCATTTTTAGGCCTCCAGCTGTTCTTTACAAACTGTTTGCTTCAGTGAATCATTACTTGCTCAGTATTTGCACTCTTTTATTGGTTAACTGAATATCTTGCTAATTGTTGTCTTTCTCAACTGGGTAACAAAAATATTGGTCAGATTTTCTTTTTAAATTAAGTTGTTGGGAGATGTTTTTCCATCTGAAATACTGGTATGCCAAAATGGAAACATTTTTACGAGGAACGTGTGGTTTTATATGCAGTGATCTTCAGCTGTTCAGGCTCAGTATGTAAATTTCTGGTCCAAAGGCAAGAGATAGACATGATCAAAATGGCCAGTAATGGGTGGGCATCTTGTTTGAGTTGTAGAAAACTCAGGCCAAACCCTTGTGTGGAAATCAGGCAGAGACTTGTACCTTTATCTTGCATGTACCAAACAACTTAATGGCAAGACTGTTGTCTGCTCAGGAGTGGCTCTTTCTTGCAAAAAAGAAAAAGGTTAGAAGACTGTAACAAAACATGGTAACAAATTCCAGAACTTCAAAATTTAGCACACAATGGAATTAATTTATTTTAATTTTTTTGGCCAGTCCTATGAATAACAAGTAGCTTGCTGTCTAGTATGAATCAGCCTTCGTGTTACAAGGCATGAAACCTTGGCAGTGCACAAATTTTCACTGACACCCAGCAGGTTGTCAAATGCTCACAAGTAACAAGTGCCGCGAGTGCATGAATCACAGAGTCAGTATTATCCACTGAAAGTAAAATAGGAGCCCTCGCCAACTGTGGTTGTTACCAGATCTCAGAAACCTTGCAAAAACACCAGAGATGTCACAGTAATGTTTGTATTTTGCTTATATTCTCTTTGTGTCTTCTCTTCCGTACTCTTGGTTCTTAACCGGAATCACCATTGGTATTTATGTGTTATGTTTATGTGCAGAAGAAATGCCTGCATATCAATCACATGTGAAGTGTATACATTTGGAAGCAATTTTGATTACTTCTTATCAGGCAAGAAAAAAAAAAACTTAATGGCTAATTCTGGAGAATCCGTTGATGTCAAGTGTAGTTACAAACTGCAACCTCAGATTCTAGGAAATAATCTTTTGGGTCTTAATAAAGAAAAGGTCTTCAGACAGCTGTCCAACTCTGGGAAATAAATGGGAACAATTTGATTTTAGCCATGACAATGCACAATCTGGCATTTTTTGAATCAGAAAAACTTGGAGTCTGGAAATTAAACTGTCAGTGCTGGAAAGTATGGGACTGTGAAGACCAAGAAGTGTTTAATCAGTTAGGCTTGTTCTCAAAAGGGGCAGGAAACAGATTGCCCTGGAAGGACAAAACTCTACAAAATGTAATTGCAGTGTAAAGACGGAGGAAGGTGGGTGCATGAGGGACAAGAGCTGGACAAACAGATGGAGGGCAGTAGAGAAAGAGTTTGCTTTTTCCAGATAGTAATATATGCAGGAGAGAAAAGTCATGCTCCCCCTAAATCCTTTCCACACAGTTGTCCTTAAACTAAACCCATAACTTCAGGGACAGAGCTGAAGCTGCCAATTCAGGCAACATTAACAAAGTCTCTGTAAATATATAGTCATATAGCTCCTGGCGTGGACAAGGGAATGAGAGCACCGACGTGGGGTGCAAGGGCAGCAGTGGCATTACGCTATTAAATTTCCTCATGCAGACAACCATTAGCTATCTGTCCTTATTTCACTATTAATGCATGCTCTGACTCTGCATCGTTACTGAATGCAGAATTTGGGGCCTTTTCTTCCTGGTTGCTGTCCCTGATCACAACAGCACCCCTGCACAGGCTAGAGCTGTGTCGTTCGTCCAAGCTTTACTGTAGCACCGTCTTTGACAGTAAGTAATGTTTGCTCCAGTCCCGGAGGCAGTGATTGCGTCCTCTGTCTAGGATTACGTGCAACATTTTCAGTGAGCTGAAACCAAGCGCTTTCTCTGTAGTGATGTTTTGCCACATGCACTTATAAGGTTTTTCCATCTTTTTTCTCTCTCATCCTAACCCTAATGTTACCCTTCAAGTCTTGCCTCAAACAATATAGTAGAGCACAGATTAAGGTATCAGTAACCAGAATATAATGTTGTTATGAGGTGTGGATGTGGTTTTCTCTCATTCTGCCCCGTTTTACGTCGTGGTGTTTTTAAGGTTTGATGTACTTAGCACTGGTGAGGCCCCACCTCGAGTCCTGCGTTCAGTTTTGGGCCCCTCACTCCAAGAAGGACATTGAGGTGTTGGAGCGTGTCCAGAGAAGGGCTATGAAGCTGGTGAGGGGTCTGGAGAACAAACCTTACGAGGAACGACTGAGGGAACTGGGGTTGTTTAGCCTGGAGAAGAGGAGGCTGAGTGGAGACCTCATCACCCTCTACAACTACCTGAAAGGAGGGTGTAGAGAGATGGGGGCTGACCTCTTCTCCCTGGTGACAAGGGATAGGACAAGAGGAAATGGGTTCAAGTTATGTCAGGGCAGGTTTAGATTGGCTATCAGGAAACATTTTTTCACTGAAAGGGTTATTAAACATTGGAACAGGCTGCCCAGGGAGGTGGTGGATTCCCCATCCCTGGAGGTGTTTAAGAAAAGGGTAGATGAGGTGCTTAGGGACATGGTTTCAAAGGGGTTTTTGTCAGGGCAGGTTAATGGTTGGACTTGATGATCTCAAAGGTCCCTTCCAACCTCACTGGTTCTATGATTCTCTGATTCTGTGGATTTGAGGATACCAGGATGAATTGAAAGGGAGGGGGCTGAACCAGGGCAGCTTTGCCCATAGTTAGTTTACATGCAAGTAAAACGGAGTGATGTCCATGTTTTTTTCACGCTCAATTATGTGCTGCCTCCCCACAGCTTGTTAGCTGTCGGTTATGATCTGGGGGGGAGTGTCACAAACCGGTAACTCCCAAACAGTGCAAACTGCAAATTTGTGTATGAATGTAGCTCCCCGCATGCGTGTCTGATCAGCATCCTTAATTGATGTCAGGGAGATTGTTTATGGTGCTGGGATGAGGAGCCCCGATTCCAGATCTGAATGCATGTCTGTGCTGTGACTTTGCTTTCCACTCTCCTATTGTTTATTTTATTTGCAAAGCCCTTTTCCCCCATCCTCTCCATCCCCGTCTCTCTGTTTGTAGAGAAAATAGGCAGAACTGACATGTAAAGGTGCCCTCAGAGCCAATTTGCAGCAACTGGTAAAGATCACACTGTATCCATCTAAAAATGCCTGTCCATAGGGAGCTGCCTCTGAAGCTGAATGTAGGAAAGTGTTTTAAGAGGTAGCTAAAGCAGGAAAAGAAGCTGTTTTAAAGTGGAGAGGGGCATATCAATTCAGAAGCAGCAAGGCTGTCCTCAGACCCTCACCTAAGCCTTTTCTAAGAGCTGAGAGTTTAATTAATTTTTTTTCTTTTATTTCCACACATTTTTGCACTGCTTGGTTTGAACTGGAAGGGCAGAAGCACTGAAGTTCTGCTAGACATATTGTATGAGCAGGTTCTTTGTAACCACAAAGTAGAGGCATGAACTGAAAGCTCTAGCCTATGCCTTTACAGATCCAGATCCCTTGGTGTTTGGATCTCCTGTTTGCAGGTTAGTGGGTTGGTTCTTTTTTGGTTTCTTTGGGGTTTTTGTTCTTTGGGTTTTTTTTACTTCGTCTCTTTGTAAAGCTAAGGCCTATCTGCAAAGTTTGGCACTAGATTTTGGCCAAAAATATTATTATTCCTATAGCCCTACCTACCTAGCCAAACTAATTTGGAGTTTTGTTGGTTATGCCAGCTGGAAAAAGAAATTGGCAACAAGGTCAGGTTTCTTTGGCAAAGTCTGTTTGTTCACAAGAACGGATCAAGCCTTGCTTTCTGTTGTGCAGCAGGGAGCACGCAGTCAGAGCTGGTTTCCTCATCCATCGCTCTGACTTGGTTGCAGCAGCATCCTGATGCGAGAAAGCCTCTCCCTGGCCTCCATCTGCTGGGTCATCTTCAGTCTCCCCTCTCCATTAGCTTCAGCGTGCTGTCACATTTTCTGCCCTCACTGTTTGGTTCCTATTTGCATATTCAGCAAGGTTTCCTTAGCAATTCCAAGCTCACGCTCACTCTGACTGCTATGGTGACAGCCTCAAGTAGCTTTCGCAGGAGCAATTAAGCCTACGAGTTTCAGCAAGGTTTAACTTGTGTATCTCCAGCCTTTGGGGCAGTTTGGGTTCATACTGTAGATCAACCCCCGAAGAGCATCAAGTAGGGCAAGGCATCTGCGGTCTTGTGGCTTAACGCTGGCAGGTGATGCAAGGCTCTAGCAGTTGTTTAGCAAGCAACGCGCACCTTCAAGTCATCTGTAAGGTTTTTATTGCTGAGAAAAATGATCTGATTCTCTATTCCTTCTGCAGGCTTGTTGTCTCCCTCTCTCCCTTGCCCCCTATGTATAAATGTTGTAAGGCTATCTTTAGCTGAGCTACTGATTAATCCAGCATTAATCGACCTCCCTAATTGTACTTTGCTATTTTCTCTCCTTTTATCCTTAAATTGGTCTACTGGGCAGGGGGTCTGGAGGGCAAACACATTCATTATGTTACCGGCAAACAAGATATGAATCGCGCTGCAGGGGACAAAATTAAATTTACAGTTTCCCCTTGTAGATGTCATAAACTATTGATTTAAAACAAGAGGGGACGCAGCAGTAGAGCCAGGATATTGGTTATCCTGCATTGTTCTCCCTGTGTGCTGCCAGGGGTGTTTGCTGCCAGTCCCTGTGTGGCTTGCTGGCAAGGAGTGACTGGTCCCCCCGGGGACATGCAGGGCAACGGAAAGGCAGAGGGAAGGTTAGGTGTAGTTTGTTTGTTAGGTCCATGGGTGGGTTATTTAGGGCTGTATTCTTCGCTCTAGATCTTAAAGACCTCCCTTTGACACAATTGTATTCTGTGGACATGGGCCACAGTCAAAACCTACCTTTCCTTATCCCAAGCGTTATCCACGCTCAACTTTCCCTTCCCATTTTAGGGGTTTTAGAAGTGGCATCCTCAGATATTTTGAGTACCACTCCAGCTCTTCCTAGGCTTCCATTGCTGTGTTGGACATCACATTTTGCCCCTGCTAAGCGTCCTGCTTTTTCCTTATCTCATTATTTGCTTGTGGGAGGAATCATTCTTCCCATACATGCAAAGCCTAGCACGATGAGGATCTCTTTAGGAACCCCACGTGGGTACCCTACTCCCAGTAACAAGGAAGGAATTCTAGACAGGGCCCATTGAGCTTGTTGTCGGCGCTTACCCTGTATGCTATGCCAAAGAGAGGAAGTTAATGGCTAGAAATTCCACCAGACCAAAAAGTGCCTTTCTAGTGCTCAGCGAGAGTAAGCCCTAGCAACTGGCAAGTTGCTAAAGCACAGCATTTGGCTCCGTGCCCTCTTCCCTTTTCATATCATCTCAGCTAGGCTGGAAGCACTCTTGTGGTAGGAAGCCAGGAAGAGACATATAGTCCATTCACACAAGAGAAACGTCCTACTCGTGGTAGTGGTTGTCAACAGCAGACCCCATGCTGTGCCCCGCTGCTGCTGCTGGGAATGGTTGGAATGGCAGGAGCAGGCATGGGGCCAAATGTGAACTTGATGCTTGCTGAAACGTCATCTATTACATGTTTAATGATGTTAGAGAAGAATTTAGTGCCTCCTGTGCTGGCAGCCCGTTCACATTAGCCGCTAATTGGACCTAGATGCAGTCACTATTGAAATCTGTTGTCAGGACCAAGTAGTTACATTAGCGTAGGTGCACCTTGAGTGGGTTGCTTACATCCCCAGCCTGCATGAGAGAGCCAAAGGCTGCAACTACATAAAACAGTCTCCTCTTCCTATTCATTTCTGGGGACAACTCTGGTTAAGGTGTACCCTAGCAAGACCAACATGGCTGCTGACGAGGGATAAAACCTGTACATTGTCCAGACAGCATGGGAATTTCAGCAGCTCTCGACACCAGAAATCTTGTTGCTGCTCTCTGGCAGCTGCCAGAAGAGTGGAAAGATCTGGGTGGAGAAGCCTTCCTTGTCTACCTGCCTGTGCCTTCTCAGAGCTGTAGGGAATCTGTCTGGGTCCACGTGGAGGATTAGATGTGAGATTCTCCGTACTATCTGCCATGGGACCTAATCTAACAAGTGGTCACAGATAAGCACTGGCTGCTGAGATCTGATGTGAAAAGCCACGCAGAGGAAGCTGTTTGCTGTAAGGAACTTTTATTAGCTCCAGGATATTGACTACATACACTCAAACACTGTCTTCTCTCATCTTATCTATCGCCTAACTGTGTGCCTACCCACTGACCCCTCTCTTCCAGCTCGTTCCTTTAATCAGCTTGGGGATGTAGGAGAATATTTTGTCAGGGAATATTTCTGACTGCCAAACTCAGTTTATTTGTTTCTTATTGCAAAACAGACCCCAAGAGGTGAAATGCCGTAATCACTTGCATTTCTGATTCCCCAGATCACTTGCCTCTAAATAACTATGATGTGCTTTGAGGACTGGGTACGAATTTAATGATGTTATCACAATTAACCTGCCATCTTTTTATTTTACATTTTTTTCTTTTTTTTACAACTACAGAATTAGCTTTAATTTTGAGCCGAAGGCTTTGTTGTCAACAACTTTATCTGCTATTTGCCAACTCACCACAGAATCCTTACTAGCACATAAAATGAGAAGGAACAAAACATTTTAAAACTTGAAGATATCTTTATTGGCACAGTCTCTCCTGTTCATTTTCCGAATGGTCTCGTGCACCCTGTAACATCTTAATAAAATTACCCAGTGCTGCAGCAGCCTCACCTACCCCAAACCTCATGAAGTGAGCACATCAGCTCTTGACATACTGGGCCACGTAGTGGAAGGGGAGCGTAGTATTCCTGTGGGTGTGGAGTCCTTTAGTGATGATGTTTAAGAACAACTTAGGAAAAGCTCTTCCCTGGGATTGTTTATGCGTAGTTGATTCTTCTGTAGAGTTGGAGAGTGCATTTGATGGCATCCTACAGTCCTTTCCACTTCTATTTTCTTGCTTCTGTGAGAACCTGCCATGCCCATTCTCCCTCCTTCCTTGGTATTGTGGATTTCCCAGGGCCATCAAAAACTATCTGATCAAATAAAACACCCATCGGGGCTCCGTGTGCTCCATTGCCTTGCAATACCTCTTTTAGAGCTGGCTAAGGACCATGTTAGGGCTTGCACTCCTGTGTCATCTTCTCCCCGTAGAGGAGGTGAGCTTCTTTCAAGCCTTCATGAAGCATCCAACTACAGTGGTGGGTGCTTTTCAGCTCTGGGTTCTTCAGGCCCTACCCCAGCATATCAGCTAATATGGAGGCTCTCACCTATTTCTTGCTAGAAGACTCCAATTTAGAGTCATAGAGTCATAGAATCATAGAATGGTTTGCGTTGGAAGGTTGAAAGATCATCTAGTTCCAACCCCCAACTTAGTACAGTCAGCTTTGTAACAATCTCATTTCCATCATTCCTTCAGCACTATTCTTTTTTCTTTCAACAATAGTTTTACTTGCCATATTGAGGGGTTAAAGTGACTTTCCACCCACTGTGGGCAATTTAAGACACTAACGTGAGATAACTGAGCTACAATGTCATTAGTCATGCAGTCTCTGCTTTTTCATATGACACACCTTACCCTCCTTTCTTGCCTGTTCCTCAGCAAGGGATTTTTCTACCTTTCTCCTTCTCTGCACAAGTATGAAGCAGAGCAGCTGTCTTCTCTCTGCCTGGCCCAGGGGTCTGAGCATCTGGATGGAAGTGCTGACTCTTCTCTTTTGTGCAGCACAGAAAATGTACCCTAATACCCTTCACTTCCAAGCAGAACTGGAGCTGGTCCAGCCCATGAAATCTGCCTAGAATCTCAATTTTCCTCTCCTTGCCTGCTGTCACCAGAGAAATCCCAGCTACATCAAGTGCTTATTCTGGTCCTTGGCTTGTTGAATTGCTGGGGAAGGTGACTCAGGAGAATTTTGGGTCCCTGCCAGTCATTCACAAGCCAATAGCAGCAGAGGTAATTGTCACTCACAGCACTTGTGCCAAAATGTGGGCATGGGCCTGGGAGCTTTCAGGAGCCCTTGAAATGTCATGCTATGTGATTGTTCAGGGATTTTGGAGGGTCACCTGGTCTTCCCTATCTGCCACTATTCAGTGGACGTTCCCTGGAAGTTACTCTGCTTTTTTTACTAAACGTACGCATCTGCAGTCTCACCTAACCGGAGACGAGAGGAAGTTGATCCTTCCTTTCTACTCGGCACTGATGAGGCTGCACCTGGAGTTCTGTGTCCAGTTCTGTTACCCTTCCTCCTTCTCTCCTCTCACTGAAGAGTGAGTGCCCGTGTGCAGGCCACCCGTGAGCCTGCGCTTCTGTCAGTGCCCTCCATCATGGCTGTTTGTTCTGCAGAGGGCATCGTGTATAAAGGAATTACTACAGCATATGGCCAACACTCCACACTTCATATGTTGTTCATCACATTAGAGAGTCCAGCCACATGTCCCTCCTGCAGCCAGGGGAAAGTGCTGGCCCCGCTCCTGTCAAGTGGTCCTAATCTGTCTCTTTGCAAGCAGCTTCGCGGTGGTTTGCAGGCGTTGCTGAGATGTGAGGATAGTGCTGAAAAGTTGGCAAGGGACGAAGCGATGAGGAAGCGACTTGCGGAAATCAGCTGGAAGAGGGGACAGTACAGAGGAAATTGAGGAGGGAGGAGGAGTTCAGGTTTGTGAATGCAAAAGAAAGGGAATAAAAGGAGAGTGATGACTTGAAGGAAGAAATAACAGACAGCTGTGTTTTGAAGGAGATGTAAACTCAACATTCTTGCCTCTCTCAGCTATTAAATATCTCTTTGAGTTTGTTTTAAATCCCAGATTGTTATCCCAGGAGTCAGGTCTAAATTCAGAGTGGCTAATTGCAGCATGACCTACTTGTCAATCCCATTCTGGTGGCTTTAGAGTCTCACTTTCTGAAACAAAATGTGTTACAAGGCTGATGTGATCTAACCTAGAAGGGGCTGCTTCTCTGTGGTAAGCGAAATGACCGTGACATAGGCCTCTCTGGGTTTGGTTATGGGTACACCTGCCAGTTCCTATGTGCCCATCACAGTTCCTTCCCATTAAGATTCCCTGAGTGTTAGAGGGGGATTCCTCCACATTTTGAGAAAACCGTGTACCTTCAGAGATGCACAGAAATCCTCTGGTTGCATAAACAGATGCGTGCCTGGGAGTTTTCCAGCCCATTCACAACAGCTTCCTTGGTGAGATTGTGTGGCAGAGGAGAAGGCAAAGCAGCAGGGTGGAAGGAGGCAGCTCTGCTTGGGCTGTGCATTGGCCCCCTCTTTGCTGGCAGATGGAAGAGCTCTGCCAAGAGGCTTTTGGAGACTGATGTGGGGTGAATCTGCCATCAAACCCTTCTGAACTCAGCTTTCAAGCCACAGCCATCCCAGACAGAGTTAAAAACTACAACATCCTCCTTTGAATCCTGAAATCACTGAACAATTGAAATCACTGAACAATTTCAGTGGGAAGGTAGCTTTGGACATCTCTTACCCAACTCCCTGCTCAAAGGAGCTTTAACTTCAGCATTACATCGGGTTGCTCAGGACCTTGTTCAGTCAAATTTTGGAAATCTCCCAGGACAGTGATTCTTCAACCTGTCTTGGCACCTCTTCCAGTGCTGATCCACCCTCATTATGAAAATATTTTTCTTTTATATCCAACCAAACATTCTGGGAGGCCAAAATTGCTCCAGATACAGCCTCAGAAGTGCTGAGTAGAGGGGAATAATAATTTACTTTGGCCTGCTGGCTACACTCTCGTCATTGCAGCCAGCTACGCATTTAGCCTTCCTTGCTGCAAGGGCATACTGGCAGAGTGATGTTCAGCTTTCACTCGCTGGCAGTCTCTGGTCGTCTTCTTCAGAGCTACTCCCCAGCCAGTTAGTCTTCACCCTGTAGTGTTGCAAGGAGTCATTTCAACAGGTGGAAGACTTTGCACTTGTCCTTGCTGAACTTCATGAGGTTCCTGTCATCCAGCTTCTACAGGTGCTTGAGGACCTTTGAATGGCAGCCCTGCCCTCTGGCAAGTCAGCCACTCCCCTGAATTTGGTTTCAATCCTGAAGTTGATGAGGGTGTCTTCTGTCCCGTCATCTAGGCTACTGATCGGTTGTACCCTTCTTTCTGGTCAGTTGTGCAGAATCAGCAGAGAACTTTATGATGCTTCTGTTACTGTGATTTACAGTGTGGAAAGCCAGAGACCATCTCTATCCCCTGAGATTTGAAAACAGTATGAGGCTCCTTCTGTCTTGAAGAGGATACAGATTAAATAAACAGGGCAGAGAAAGGACAGGGGAAAAAAATTGAGACTGAGGGATGTTTTGGCCTGCTTGAGCTGACATTTCAGGCAGTTTCAGTGCTGAGAGTAGAAGTCTGTTTGCTGAGTATTAGGATAACATGACAAACATGCCCTGGGCTGCCCAGCTCACTGTGCTATGGTATTATCCAGCCTGCAGATAAGCTGGGGGGCTTAATTGCCTCCACTTCCCCTCACCTGGCTTTTTGGACCCAGAAAGCACTAGCCCCAAATACGTGTGTCAGGGAAATGTTTGGGATGGAGGTTTGTCAGCCACCCTCAACCCTTCTGTTGGGCTCCCAAGGAGCTCCCCGTCACAACCCGCCAGCCCCCTCCTCGGTGAGCGTGGGGTTTCAGCCGTTAGAGAGATTAAGGAAGTAGTAAAATCTGCTAATGCAATAATAGTAATTAATAACAATAATGGGTGCTTTTAATGTATTTTGGCGTGATTTATTAGGCAGGGAGTGCTGCAGGAGAGCAGAGCACTTTGCAGGCGAGAATAAAAAGGCAAGGTGACTGGGCCCTAAAGTGCACATCTGGGCATGATTTGGAGAGGCGATTTATTGACACCATAAATGACGGCTTTTTCGAGCAGCTTGTTTTGGTGCCTATGCGGGAAGATGTAACCCCTGATTTAGGGCTCTGTTCAGCAGTACTTACTCTCCAGGTGGGACTCCTGGGGCGTCCCTCACAGCAGAGAAGAGCCAGGGCTGGACTGCCACGACCCCATGCGTTGACAAGGCACGGGGTGTGCTCCCGCTCTCCAGTCCCTGTGCCCCTGCCACCGACGGTATGTGGTGCCCGAACCCAGTCATCAAGGAGAAGCATCTCCCCTGCTTCAGTGCTCTCCACCTCTCCTGCCCCGGCAGCATGGGGGCATGCAGCCCTGGCTCAGATCTGGCCAAAGCTCTCAAAACGCCAGGAAGGATTACTCCTGCTCCTAGAAACAAGCTGTTTTAGCAGGGGTGAAACGTGAAAGGCAAGGGAGAAGAGTGTCCTTCGTGGCACTTACTTGACGTTCTCATTGATCTCAGTGATTTTGTGGCAGCGCAACGGTAGGAGTTGGGCTCTGCGCTAGCACCTCGCCTAGGCCAGCGGACATCTCTCAGTGGGTTTTATTAATATTATTATTATAGGGCCTGTGGCATATTAAGAGCCCACCAGGATACAGCACTCCCTTTATCGAGGCTTCAGTGGTGCCAGGGGCGATGTTGGGAGCGGGCAGGGTGCCGTGGGCGGTAGCAGTAAGGCGCAGAGGTGTGAGCGCCGAGGGCTCGGCAGCATCCTGTGGGCGAGGGCTGGGGGGAGGTTTGCTCCTCGTTAGGGGTCCCCCCCCTGCAAGGCACGCACAGGATAGGTGAGCTTCAAACAGGGCAGCAGGAAAACTCTTGAGGAGAAAGACAACAGTGAATGCCAGGCTGAAGGGCAAAATAAATTAAAGCAAACAAACCAGAAAAAGCTTGGAGGTCATCCCTGCCTTGGCGTGCAAGGAGGACGTAGGAGCACAGTGTGGAAAGTGGGGAGGATCCCCAGCCACACCGCAGAGTGTGGGCTTTTATTAGGGCTCATCAAGCACCTTTTAATGAACGGCCAAACTACCGGGGGTCGGGTGAAACAGTAGGCAAGCTGTAAATGAGAAGGAAGCTAGGAGGAGCGTGAACCGATGGTGAGGGTGCTGCGGCCACGCAGCGCCAGGAGCAGGATGAGGGGAGCCACAGGTGGGGGATGCAATTAAAGAGCTGGGCTGAAGCCAGTGATCCGTGTCTCTGGCTCGCGCCGAGCTGTTTGCAGAGTCCCCAGCCCGAACACTGAGCATCCCTTCAGGATTTTTCACTCACCGAGGCAGAGGGAGCCCATCCGTGGGCTGGGACAGGCTTGTGAGGCTCATCTGCCCAAGCAGGCCTGTCCTTGCCAGGAGATGTGCCGTGGGGCTCGCTGAGCTTTCACTGGCAAGAGGAAAACACCCTGGGTTTTGGCCCTGGCTTTGAAGAGTGCATATGCAAAGTGTCTTAAAATTGGGACGTAGGAGATACATCTGTGTGAGGAGGCAACTGTACCTGCAAATGGCTGACGCTCTGGTAACTCAGAGCAGCAGCTCTTCCGGCATCGTATGCTCATCTCTGCGCGGGTTTTTGCTGCCGGGTATGATTTATGCATACAAAGTATTTTGTTATTGTTATTATTACCCAAAGTTATGGATCAGCTTGAGAAACTCAAATGCAGTAAATCACTAGGACTGGGGTAGCATTAGTCTCAGGGCTCTGAAGTAAATAATGCATGAAATATACTGACAGCAGTGTCTGATGGATCCTTATAAACAGCATCTCTAACGAGCACAGAGCTGCTAATAGCAGGGGCAGATTTGGGGAGAAAAACACTGAAATCTCTCCGCACTCAGGCAAGATGATGCAGGTAGGCAAAGACCACCCCTTCCTCACCCCGAGGACCAGTGAGTGATTTTGGAAGAGGGATGACAGTTAGGAGGGTCAAGAACAGGGCTGGCAGCTCCCTGTGCCGCTGTGACACGGACTCCACGGGCAAGTTGCTCTCCCTTCTCCTTCCCTGCTTGCCAGGTGAAGGTGGTGAAGGGCTGTCTCCAGCCTGCTCTGCCTTCACCCTGCTGCAGCGTGCTTCGAGATCTTCAGAGAGGGAGTGCTCCAGGCATGCTAAGCACTATTATTATTTTTTTAATAATCAAAAGACAGTCTGGGAATTGCAGATCTATGAGCTCTCTTTCAGTTCCAGCCAGACTGATTGTGAAGCTAATTAAAGACAGACAGACTAGTACAATGTTCGGGTAAGTATAACATGACAGGGTCAATCCAGTATGGCTTCTGGAAAAGAAAATTCTGCCTTTTTGAGCTGCAAGTGGGTTTTGGTTGGTTTTTTTTTTCAAAGTTTAATAAAATAAGATAAAGGTGATCCCCAGCAGACATAATGTACTTTGATTTTCATAAAGCCTTTGATAAGGCCTTTCACACAAAATTATGAAGGGAAATAAATAGCCATGGGAGAAGGGGCAAGGTCTTGCCACGAATTAAAACCCAGTCAAGCGTTAGTAAGCAAAGAATAGTTGCTCCTTCGTGTAGAGAGAAGTTAATAGTGGGAGTTGGTATGCACCGTGGAGGCATTTAGTTTGCCGTGTGTTATGTGGCTGGCGTCTTGGTACTTTGGCCACCGCTCCTGGTTTGGCTGGCGAGAAATGCAGCGGTGTTGTCAAAAGCCGTAGGAGATGTCTGGAGTGGGCCCACCCCATTGCATCCTCTGCGGGCTCACTGCACGGGCCATGGAGAGGCAATGGGATCTACTCCTGGGGCTCAGCCTGGCTGCTCCGAGGTCTTCTCCCCGGGCCCGGATCCTCCCTCTGCCCCAGGGCCCCTTGCCTCCGTGGCAGCTTCCCCCCCATCTTGCCGACCAAAGGCGGGCACGGGCTGCTGCCTCCGTGAGTCAGCAGGATTTAAAGGCACTGTGGGGACAGGGCAGCAGGATGACGGATGAGCTATAACATGGATGAGCGTATGGTAATGCAGACTGCAAAAATAGTCTCCACTTCAGCTGTACAGTGATGAGCGCTGAGCTCCCGGGCTCCTTGGAGGGAAGAGATTGGGAGTCATGGTGAGTAACTCGATAAAAGCTTCTTCAGTGGGTAGCGTCAATTCCAAAAGCGTAGAGGATGCTTGGTTGCCTTTAAGGGACAGGAAAACAATAGGGAATATGTTATAAAAAATGACATTATTTTGAACACTGGCTACACCCTCATTTAAGACAGCATGTAGAATTACCAGAGGGCTGTGAAGCATGGTTAGTAATCTTGCGAGATTTACCTACAAGGAGGCAGTCAGTTGGACTGAACAGGGTTTTTTTTCCTTCACTGTAGTGAGCTTGCAAAAATGTGCAAGCGCCATTTCTCTCCCGTAGCTCTCCCGTCTCCTGTCTTGCCGCCGTGCCCTCTACCGTCCCTGAGCACGCACTGCCTCCGCTTGCTCCCGGCCCGCTCCAACGGGAGATGCCAACCATCGGCCATCCGCAGCCTCCCCAAAGAGACACGCTAAAGGCTTATAATTGAGTTATTTACACTAATGAAGGGTGCAGTGAAAACTGATCAGTCCCTCCTTTTTCTGTCCTCCTGTAATACTAGAACAAGAGGTCACTTGGAGATGCTAATGGTGGCTTAATTTAGATCACATGAAAGGAGACACTGTTTCACACAGCAGGTAGTCAGTCTGTGAAATCCACGCTGCCTCCAGAGGTCAGCAAGTCAAACGCTGCAGAAGGATTTGTCAAGTTTCTGGGTAATTTTTTCAACAATAATAACTGCCGTTGCTGAGGATGCAGTAGCACCCCAGGAACTCCATCCAGGAGGGAGCCACTGTGCGTAGTGTGGTGCCTTCCTGAAGCAGGAGCCAGCGTTGGCCCCTCTTGTCTCAGTAGCCGAGGAAAGCTGGCGTTGGTTTGGTCAGATGCTGGAGGGGTGGCAGTGAAAGAGCCGCACCCAAGCTCAGTCCCTCTGTGTTGCACTTTCATTTTCCTTCTCCTGCACCACCTCTATAACCTCAGCACCAAGATAGCGGTTCCCCTCCCTTGGGGTCATAGAGCTCTACTTTCCAGCTGTAAATCAGAGCAGTTCACTCTGCTTTTAAAAGAGGGAGGGAGGGATGGAAAGCCCACAGCTGCCTTTATCCTGGAAGAGCCACAGTGCTCTGGGTGAAGCTTGAGTGAGCTGCCTTGGAGTACAGCCTCACCTGCACTTCTGACCCTTTTCCTGGGTCTCCTGAGCACGATGGCTCCAGTCTGGTGGCTTCACCACTCCTAGGCAGTTTTCATCACGCTCCTGCTCTTCCCATGCATTGCCTGTGGCATCGTAAGCTAGTTAGCAAGTCTGACTGGATGTGGGCATTGGTGGATTCTCCCTATGGGCAGCGTAGACCTGTGGATTATGACAGCATTGAAGAGCCATAAACATGTAAAGATGTTTAAATTTACCAGCAAGAGCAAAGCGTAACAGAACAGAGAAAAATGCCTTCAAAGCCATCCCGGTCTCTATACCCATGTTTGTCTGACCTGCAGTCCTAGAAGGGCTTTTAGCCTCAGGAGGTTTGGGACTCAATCTGTTGTTACTATTTTTCTTGCTGTTGATAAATCCAGCTGAAGTCCTTTTGTCCCTCCATTCACATTTTGACAACCGGGGCTGTCTAGACTCGGTGTAGAGAGCTTTGCAGGGGATTGAGCCAGGACACCAGAGCTCCTTGCATTGTCTTTTGACTCTATGCTGCAAAATGGCTATAAGAAATAGGCTTTTCAGTGTATTTCCTTTTAGGTAGCTGCTGAATCAACTCAGTATGTGTACAGTAAAAATGGTCATAATCCACTTGATGGATGGTCTTCAGAAACTCTCACAGGCATCTCATTCGAGCATCGTGGCAGCAGCTCTCCAAGTATCCCACCTGCTTTTCCCCTTCTTGCTGTTTGTTACTGCCTCGATAGCTGGCTGTGTTTAAATATGTCAACCTGGGTTTTTTCTCCTTCTTCTTGTTTCCTGTGTTCCTCTAACAAGCAGCTTGCAACAGAACAAACAAGCAAGGCAGGAGCGCTCCAGGCAAAAGGGGTGTTTTGTGTTTGATTTGAATACATACATATTTTTCTTGGTTAAAACTTGTGATACTCATCAAACACATACAGGAAGGCTGTGAATAAGACCTTTCTCTTTCTTCCTCTGTGACATGCACACCCTGTCTCATACGAGCACCTTCTCATTTTCACTCTCGCTGTCTGATTCTCTGTGAAGCAGTGTCTCTCCCATATCCTCGCATGAACGTACGATAGTCTTGTCCTCACTCCTGCTCTGTTGTGTACACAGAACCACCTTCTCATCTCAGCAGATCCCGACTCCTGCGCAGTCTTACAGGTGACATATGCACACATGAAAAGCCAGCTACGCGCTCGCAAAGACTTTATTACTGAGGGGAAAATGGCTCTCAAATATACTGGGACTGGATATAACTAGAGCAGTAATGGGGAGAGAGGGAAGCGAGGCAGGGCTTGGAATTTGTGTAGTCTCTTTGCCCTTCGGAGACACAAAGCAATACTAAGGTGGAGGGGAGAAGACGGCCCCTGCGTCCTCATCCCCTCTGCCACGCACAGGCAAGCACCGAGCCTCGCTCTTCCGCATCCCCCCATGAGCAGGCTCTTACTGCTCTCCCTTAAAGTTTCTCAGTCGCCCTTCTTGCATCCTTTCCTCTCCTTTTTGCCTGTCTGTCAGGTCCTGATCACATCACTGTCACGGATGCTATGATATCAGCGTTTTCTGACAGGTGTATATGCTTCTGTCACTCCCAGCAAAGCTCTTTAGCACCCAGTCTGCCTCTGGATCTGAGCCAAGGTAGTGCTACTGGAAAGCACTGTTCAATGACCAAAGCTTGACAATATCTTGTATTTCTGAATGCGAAAGATTACTGTCCTGCTCGGGCCAACTGCTTGTTTTCTCTCCCTTTCAAATAAGGCCTTAAAAATGGTGTTTTGTCTTTATGAGGACCCAGGTTCACTGCTATTCCTCTGAGGCAGGCCCTGTATTTGGTCTCCTGGAGCAGACTATTGCATGGAGGGCACTAATTTCAAAAAGAACTTCAATTTTCTGCCGCCTCCGAGCTTCCCATGCAGCCTGGGAAGCCGAGTGCTTCATTCCCAGCTGCGTGGCGGGGATGGCTGCACGGCCTTTCCTGACAAGGGGGTAATGAAAACATATTGGCTGTTGCAATGGTGGCTACGGATGTGCTTCAGAGCAAGACTATTTAGGCCCTTTGTCCGGGAAATGGCCATACGCCTCCATAGGGTTGTGCATTGCTCGGAGCATGCACAATTCAGAAGAAATTTCAGGTTTTCCAATTACTGTAGCAGTGGCTGGTAACCTTCCAGCAAAGAGACGTTGGAGCACAGTGTTCCCATGGCTCCTGCTGGGCTCAGCCGGTGCTTGTGTTTGAACTGGCACCAGGCAAGCTAGGCAGCGAAGAGATTATTAATAGGGAACGCAAGGAAGAGGAAAGGTGTTTAAACAGTTCCCGCCTCGCATGTCTAATTTGGGAGCTACCCTTCTGTAGTTCCCCAAACCAGTGCCCAAATCCAACGGCAAACTTCTCAGAAGCATAACTCATTAAGCTTTAGTACACCGTAAGATAAGGACCTTGCTTGCGTAAGGCCATCAAGCACTGATATTGACTCTCCAGGACGTTTTTAAGGCTATTTATATCACAATAAAGCCATTTTATTAATGTCATCAATCAAGAGAGACCGCATTTTGGCCTGGAAATGATTCTGCTTGAGTTTCTAGAAAGGAGAAGGGTGAGTAATTATGGGATGCATTATCTTCAATCTCATTGGAAATCTCCTAATTGAAACCACATGTGAGTGCAGTTTATTGCTTATAAAATAGATGGCGGGGCCATTGCTAATGTACCTATGGCAAGTACAACCTTCCAGTTAACGTGGGGGTGAGGACTGGTTTTTCAGTGGGTAACATGGCTCTGGCAGGAGCTGTCCCACATCTGGGCGAGCAGCTGGTTCCTGGCACGTGCTTCGCTGTGAAGCTCCTGCCCCACGCTGAGCTGAGCTCAAGGTACTTGGTGTCTGCAGTTTATCTTGGCTGGGAGCATCTGCCGTCGGGTACAAGCGGATCCCGCTGGCAGGATCAGGTGTCTCGGCAAAGTGTATCTGCTCCCCGCAGTGGGGCTGGGGTCTGTGTGCTGGCGACTGAGTTTTGGTCAAGCAGTGAGGCAAAGCTTCCCGGCTCAGGCCTTGTATGTAGCTGGAGTCACTGCTTAGGTGGTGGCAGGGGAGTGTTTTTGCAGCTCTCCTCCGGGGTTTTTGCCATCCCCCTTTGCTGCTTGTCTGCTGCCAGCTCAGCGCGAGGGAGCAGACTTGCAGGAGCAGCGGTTACTCAGGTAAGGAGAGTGTGGCTTAACGTTGCCTGTGGGGGCCTCTGAGACCGAGTAATGGCAGGGCTTGAAAGCTGTTACAGATATTTGATAATTAATTGGCTGGGAAATCAGTTTATTTTAACGACTCCAGTTAAATAAAGAAGAGAGATAAAAGGACTGCAAGTTCCTGCAGTGCTAAACTACTTTCAGGGACAGACAAAGCCCATTACATGTCTGCTTTTATGCCAACAGGGGCTTTTAGTTCTTGTGAAGGCTATTCTGAAAGGTGGTTGAAATCTTTATCTTCCCTGGATCCCAGCAGTTTGGGTTTAAGACAAGAAAGGCTGAAGGGTGGTTTATTACCAAGGAGGGTTTATTATCAGGCGGAGGGGGACAGGGGAGTGGAGCTGCCGCCGTAACCTCATGCTTCACCTCTGGCCAGATACTTACTGCAGAGCGGTACCAGTTGTGGTTTATCACCATTTTATACTGCTCTACTGGGAGCAATGCATGTTGCTCGGTTAACCTCACTTGTCTTTCTGAGTACTGGCTTATTGCACACACAGACAAGGTAGCATCATGGAGAGAAGACCTGTAATAGTCTAGCATGAACGCGTAATTTTGTGTGCTTTCCCTACCTCTCAGTGACTGGCCAGGACTGACCCTCTTTCCCTAGCCTAAGAAAGGAACGATAAGTGTAAAGTCAGAGAGGACGTTGGTGACAGGTCCATTTGAATTAGAGGTCTGTTATTTTCCAGCTTATTGGAGGTGTCGTTGTTCAGCGGGCAGATCTGTTTCTTGAGGAAAAACAATGCGCACCCTGGTCCTGTCCAAAGAGGGGGCTTGACTGGGAGCTCAGGACAATGGTTTTGGAGGATCCCATTGTTTTCACCTTCATATGTGTCTGTATGAAATATTTTGTGTGTGACTGTGCGTATTAGAGACCTCAGCAGCAATGCTAAAAGAGAATAGGATCTATTCCTTGCTGCAGATTGTGTTTCAGATGTGAACTTTCATCTCAAGCCAATGTATCTCGTCCTGAGGGTTGCACGGCAAGCGTGGATGTGTGAACAGCGTTCCCAGTGCAGTCATGTTTGTCAGAGTCTGCAAAGAGCCTGCAACACCATCTGTTTTAGTGAGCGGATAAGGGATTAAACCGCAGGAATCACAAGATCTACACAATACATGAGAGCAGACCAGATGATCACAGCACAGCTTCTTTTCTCATAAACTAAGAATAACTTTAACATCCTCTCATTTAGGGTTTAATGTCAAAATTAACTAACATTTCACTTTTGTCTCACAAGTCCCAAAGCGCTCTCACTGCCCACAGTGCCGGTGCTTACCCTACTGCAGATTCAAAACCAGTGCAGGCGCCCACACCACCCACCTTCAAGTGAAAATTTAAAAGAATGAAAAAACAAAAATAAGGCCTTCAGTCTGGTGGAGGTACAGCAGGACCTCTCTTCTGCTGCCCTGGAGTACTCTAAATTGAGCATCCTCACAGGAGAATTTAGCACTAGATTGTGTCCCCAGGGCTGTGAGGTCCTGTGCAAATGTCGTGCCATGCACAGACGCTGGGGATGCACAGACACCCATGAGGTGGGCATGATGTCATCTGCCCTCCATGGCTGATGAGAGCCTACCTCTAGCCAAGTAGAAACTCAGAGCAGGCTACAAATCCTCATCTTTTAAACATTCCCTGAATCTGAAACCTCCTGCCAGCTGGAGCTGCTTTTAGCTGAGCAGACTGAAGTGCTGTATTTAGTAAATTCATTTAGAGTCTGGTGCAAGGAAGCAGGGCTGATCCTCATCTAGTGGAAATCTAGGCTTCCCCATTTACTTCAGTGGTACCTTGTTGACCCTTGATTTATGCCAGCTGAAGCTGCAGTTTGGCATCTCTCCGTACAGTGCTGGACTTCTGGAAATTATTTAGAGCAAGTGACCTGCCAGAAGAACAGAAGCAGGAATCCAGCCTCAGACCAGCCATGGCCCACGTGAGCAGCCTCAGACCCAGCCGCGTCAGAAACTAAACTACCAGTTAGACAGCTGTACAGGAGGGAACTTGGTGGGGAAATGGTTTATCTGTGCTGCAGATAAACTGGGCACAGGGGAGAGGTTTTGTCTCGCAGCAGGCTCCTGGGAGAAGAGGCAGGGATGTCAGTGGATCCAGATAAGATATCCCTGGGTAAATGCTTCCAGTAGGAATAAGCAACATTGTCTTAGCTAAGAAATGGAAAGGGTTTACGTTATGTGTTACAATTTGCACAGCTTGTTTTGCCAGTGCCAGAAGACAGCAGGTCAGAAGGTGCAGAAGCAGTCAGAGCACTCTCTGTGGTTATGCCCGCACTGCCCTCGGTAGCCGGGCTGGAGTTCAGGCTCCAGAGCACGAGCCAAGTGACCCAGGACGGTTGCCTTCAAACCACCGTTTGGTGGTTTGGGGAGGGGGAGCTTGTGCTTCAGCCAGTCCTTTCTGCTATGGTGCTATGGTTGTGTGTATCTGGGCAGATCCCAATTAGAGAGAAAAAAAAAGCATGATCTCTCGTAGCAGTGCTCAGATAGGTGTGCCGAGAGGTGGCACCTGGGTTTGTGAAGGCTGTTTTGCAGCCATCACTGCGCCCCTCTCTCTACCTCCGCAAACAATACACACCAAAGTGTTACATGAGACAGGTCAAGTTTGGTTTCCAGCTGTAAAATTGTTTCACTGTATGACTTTGCACAACCTATTTCTTTCCTTCTCCATTGTCTCCTTATGTGTAAACCAAGCATTGTAATACTTCTTCTCCACAAAGCGCAAGAGCTCCAGTTCCACAGTGCTCAGTCCCTTTGGCAATAACTGCTTGAAGTTCGGTATGTGCTGGGTTGCCTTGCCAGACCGAGTCCCGCGAGGGTCTCAAAGGAAAGGCAGCACAAGATACTATTATGATTAGTAGGATGGCAAGGAGATCTAGCTGTGGGAATTATTCCTGACCCCCTTTCTCAATGAGTGGTACCGTCCTTCTGTTCTGTTTCTGATCATGAGGTTTCAAGCCAGCTCCTGGCATTCATGCCAACAGCAGAAACTCCATCAAATATATCTTGACATTTGTTTTTTTCCACTCTTCCCCCTCTCCTCTGCTGTTTATTTATTTATAAATATGTCCTCCTCTGCAAGGCATATTGTGCTTGTGGGGATAAAGGTAAGCTCAGATCAAAGCTCTTGGGAGTTCTCCCTCCCAGCAGCTCCTCTTCTTCACCTTCCCTGCAAGTCTTTTTTCAGATGCCTCCTTGCGCAAGGCCTGATGGTGGACAAAAGTGGGGCATTAGGGAGAGGCAAAATTTAGCAAAGCTGCAAATAAAGGCAAAAGTAAGTGGAGTGGAGCACTGCCTAACTGTTACAGCTTTGCTGTGGTTTCCGCCTGAAGGAGTTCTTCAACACACAAGATAAATACAGCATGCAAGTCTGAAGTTTGCAGCACTTCGTTCTATGATTGTAAAACACCCGTGGGACAGATTTTCAAAAGTATGTCATTTTAGGCAGCAAAAGAAGTGGCTATGTTGGTAAGGAGCTCACTGTGCCAAACGCCGTTTTGAAATTTTGCTTCTTGTGTGTTAAGTTTGGGAGCTGGTAGGCCCAAAAGAAGTTTGACAGATCTAGTCTTAATTTCAATGCTAAGCACTTTGAAAAATCAGGCTTCACGTGGGACTTCTAAGTGCCTGACAACTTTATTCACAGTGCATTTGGGAATACAACGACCCATGGATGACTTCTCACAGATCCAGTTTATGAAAACAAAACTATATCTGTGCCAGTTAACTCCAGAGTTACAACATACAGAGGTCTAAGGTCTTGCTGAGAAATATTCAGCTATATGTGAAGTGAGAGTAGCTAAAAAACATAGCTTCATCCGAAAGAAACTTGTGAGAGTTGTTGTCTTCTGACATATTGCTGAACTCTGCCAGGTAGGTGGTAAAAGTAGTGAGATCAGGTCATTGCAGTTTATTCTCCCTGTGGCCACTGTGAAGCTGTGCCCCACACAGCTTAAACATCCTCTGGTCCTTAGCCCAACTTTCTTTTAAACATCTGAAATAGGGGCTTCCTTGCTTTCCTTGGGAGACTCTTTACACAACTAGCACTTGAAGATGACAAAAAAGTTTTTTCTCAAGTTTGAACAGACTTATTTCTTTTCTTTTTCTGACCTGTTACTCCTTTCTAGACCCCTATGCATTTTGCTAAATAATTCATCCCTTCCCTCGGTGCTTTCAGCTTTCAAAGAGGTATAGCTTGTCAACATGTCCCTTTTAAGTCCTCTCTTAGTCAAGTTATACATATTTAATGTTTTTAAGCTTCCCTTAGATGCTGATCCCTTTCCAGCCCTTGATGGATTTTGTTGTTGCTTGCTTCTGAATTCCATCCAATTTCCCCATATCATTCTGGTAACAAGGTGGCTGGGATTGACTGCGCCAGTCCAGGTGTGCTTGGTATTTGGTGGCAGTTGTTTTTGGGTGGAATTGAAAAGAGAAGCAGCAGAATCTCTCAAAGGGAATCTGCTTCATGGTCTCCTCTCTGAGAGCATTATTTCACGATGGTATTTCGGGACTGGCTTTAGATATGGAAATGAGAGCGTGTCTTGCTCAGAAGCTGTTCTCTGCTTTCAAGTGGGAGAGAGATGGAAAAGGGGAAGAGGGGTTAAGCTCCTCAAAGGCTTTGTCTACATTAGGCTTTTTTCTTCATATTTCCCACTGTTGCTTGCACGGGTGCAGCTCCATCCACAGTGGGGCTGATGACAGCTCTGGCACAGGCAGGGAAGCTGACATGTTTCGGTACACACCATCTCCACAATCTCTACAAGCCCTGACTCCACCAGCAGCGCTGCAGCAGCGGGAGCTGGAGAGGGAAAAGGTCAGCTGTAAATAATAACTAGAGCGTTTGCACATCAAGGAGGTGTCCCTCCTGCAGCAGCTGGGAGGGAGCAGGCAGGATGGGCCCGCTTTCTCACCCATCCCGAGATGTCACCCTTCACAGTCAGCTGCTGGCGGACCGATGGCAACGCTTGGAAGGGAGGATGATAACTTGGTTGAGTGACCTCTGATACTCTCATGACCTCAGAAAAGAAGGGAAAGTTAAGTCTTATTTTCCCTAATATTGCTCCCATTCCCACCCTGATCTGCCTCTCCGAAGAATTTCAAGACTGATTTCTCCTTGGAGGGGGTCCTTCCCTCCTACCTGCCCAGGACAAGGGCTGATGCTTCAGATGCAATATTCTTTTTTCTCTTTTGGAGAAGGAGCAGTATGAGATGAAATGGACATTAAAATTCACAAAATAGAATGTACATTCGTGTGTCTCAGGTAGCATGATCCTCATGTATCGTAAGGAACTATTTCATATAGTACGAAACACGGGAGACACCTGCCAGTTTCACGTAACACTTAAATCTGGTGTTCTTTCACAGCCAATTAATGGTTAACTGACAAAATTCTCAGCCAGAAAGTATCACCAAGATGAGGATGATAATGAGTTTAAAAAAAGAAAAAAAGGGGCAGAGGGTTGAGAAATGCCTGGGGATAAGAAAGGCAGAGTACAGACTTACAAGGTGGAATACAAGCTGTCATTCAGAGAGGAGGCCAACTTATATTTGCTTGGGGCTAGATTAATAGGCTTTTATAGCTGGGAAGGATCATGAAATTATGTAGATGGTGATTTACATTGTCCTTTTAGGAGGTGTTCCACCTTTCTTGGAAACGTCTTGTCACTAATCGTAGGAGGGTGGACACTGGACCATGTGGCCCATTGCTCAGAGCTTGTGATACCTGTTCACTGCTGCTGCCATTCCCATTTCCATCCCTAAACGTTCAGGGGTGGACATCTGGGCACATGGCCTCCATGGAGATGTGCTGCCACTGCAGATCTATTGGTCACTGCCAATACCTCAGTCACTGCCCCAGCAGGCGTGGAGGCTGGTGGCCAACATCAGTCCCTGACAAGCCTTTGGCTCCAATCTGATTGTCTGTCTGGCTGTATTTTCCCACGTCAGAAACCTTTCCACGGGCGGTACATGGCTTTGAGCCACCTGGCAGTCAGCTCTTCCTGACCCATTGAAGGCTGCTGCCATTCCTGTGGGCATGCTGCTCGTTTGCAACAACCCCAAGGGCATATGCTGATGTTGTCACGTGGCTGCACGGGATGGGACATACGGCACCGTGCTTTTCGGAATTGGGCCGTGGCACCATGGCATCACTCACATGGACTGTTTTGCAAGTTCGCACATGCCTCTGCACGTGCCATTGTGAGAGCAAGAGTCAGGGAACCTTCTCTCTTCTCCTCCATGCAAAATACATGAGGCGATGCCCCAGCGCTCCAGTTTTAATTATTTCGATTTTAAGTTTTGTAGTCCCCTTCCCTGAGCAAACCACTGGAATCCACAAGCTGGAAAGTGCTATTTGCAGTGCCATGTCTCTCTTCAGCTGCAAGGAGTTGATTTGCAAATCCCTCCCTTGCTATGTGACAGCCTCTGGTGATACCTCCTGCATTTTTTGCCTGTGACTGGGGCAGGGGGAAGGGATCCCAAACCACACAAAATGCTTTGAAGCTCCCTCTAGCATCACTCTCTCATTCTCTCTTGTGTTTGTACTGTCCCTCTTAGGCACTCGCTCTCTCCTGACCTGCCCTTACTCTGTTTCTTTCTCTGTTTCCCCCTCTTTCAAAACTGCCCTTTGCATTACAGATCTGTGGCATTATCTCGTTCTCCAGTAGCTGTGCCGGCTGCCTTGATGTTTCTCGCCAGCTTTTGCCTCTACCCCCCCTTTTCTTCTCCCCCCGATTGCCGCCCCATGATGTAGCATTGCCTTTCTCCATCTGCCCGATTGTCTCTCCGCTTTTTATCTGGGTGCTGGAGCTCCAGGTGCTGTCATTCTCCGCGACAGCACAGAACGTTTCAGATTGCCTCTGCGGCTGGATAATTACCAGATACAGAGTCACGTGGACTTCCCAGGCAAACCCTCCCTCCCCTCCTGTCAGAGGAGGAGATCACATCTCTGAAAATGCGCTACTTTTTTTTTTAGAAGAAATCTAAGGGAAAAGTTTGGAAGTAGCTTTTCTGGAGTTACCTAGTAGTGACCACGTGAAAGTTACCTACAGGGAACTGGGGGTAGAAGAAATAGGTGATTTCCAGTAGTGAAGTTTGTGAAGGAAAATAACATTCTTGGTGTATCCCCCAACCAGAAAAAGTCCTAATGGTGCAGAGACTCATCAGTAGCTGTTTGGGTTCCACTCCTTTTATAAAATTGGCATAAAAGCCAATATCCAGTTCACATAAATACTGTTGTCTTCCAGGGAACTTGAATTTCTAAGTGACTGCAGGTTCCTTTTTAAATGTCAGCCCGTGTCTTGGTGATGGCAAAAGCAAGGAGTCTTTAGTGTAAGGGCAGTGCAACCAAAAGGCGAATCATCTGGCAATGTTCCCCATTGCCATTCTGCATCGTCTCTGCTATTCCCCGTTTTCCCCTTTTGATGGAGCAGGAGCCCTGTGCTGCTCCGGGTGGCTGCGGACAGCAGAGCGAGGAATACGCTCCTTGTTGGACATTTCGCTGAGGCCGCGTGATTGACAGCTGATGAACATTGCCTCATCGTGCTGGATCAAGATCAGAGTCAGGTTTCTGGCTGGACTGGAAGGGGACACTGATGAGTCCTCAGCTAACCCAGAAGGGAAGGAGGGAGCTCAGGGTCTGTTTCCTCAGCAGTCTCATCCTCCTGACTGACCTTGCTGTGAGACCCTGGTGCAAGCTGTCGGAACATGTGGCTTTTCTGCAAGCATCAGCCGCAGAGCAGTTCAGCCCCTCCGCACACACGTGGGGAGCAAGTCTCTGGCAGGAGCCCTGTAACTGGAGGCAGTCACTCCAGATGAGCGCTTTGGAGTGGGCCAAGAGCCGTCCAAGGGCTTCCAGACTATGCTGCAAAGGAAGGGAGGGTTTTGCCTGGGTCTGGTGGGGTGTAGGAAAACCTGTCACTGTGGTGGTCTCAGGCTTGGGTCTGAGGCTTTTTCTCTATTTTGAAGTTTTAAACTGTGCTGGGATGTGGCTGGGATGGAGTTAACTTTGTTCATAGCAGCTCATGTTGGTATTGTTAAGAAGGTACCTCTGCTGGAATGGATGTGGACTGAAGTTGTTTATGCAGGTATACTGATCCCCAGAAGATGGGAAGAGCAATAAATCATGCCAGTATAAGTTCTCTTATCCTGATACGGTTACATCCACCCTGGGAGAGTACTGGCATAACAATTACTGTAATTTTTTGCTTGATTTCTGTTTTTTTTTCCTCTACAAACAGGAACCTATACTCTTAAATAGTTATTTTAACAGAAAGAAAACCCACTGGAGATCAGCTGTGTGTGTGTGCTAGTGAGAGCCCATGCAACTAGCTGTCTTTTTAGGCTGGTGAATTTTTGGTGGATTCCCTTGGGTTTCATTTTCCACATGTATCACATGGACTGAGAGACAAGGATGCTCAGAGCACATGAGCAGTTCTGCACTGATAGTCATATTCACTGGTTGCAATTCTTTTTGCTTTCATTAAAAAGAGTTGATGGGAGAGAGTGAGATAGGAACGTTTCTGTACAAGGCACTGGGGAGCCCTCATCTAGAAAGCTGGGTACGAATGCTGGTCACGAAAGAGGAATTCAGACTGGAGCAGGTGCTGAGAAGGGCTACTGGGATGTTTAGGGCAATGGAGAGTCTATCATACAAGAAGGAACTAGGAGAGTTTGGATTGTTGAGCCCAGCAAAATGAAGGCTGAGGGGGAATATGATTGCTCTCTGTGAACATGCTGGAAGATAAGCACCCGGGAGAGAGAAGAGCTATTTAAGCTAAACGATGGTGTTGGCCTGAGCGGGAATGGATATAAACCAGCCATGAATAAATCTAGACTTAGAATTAGAAAAAAAAGTTTATAATCAGCAGAGCAGAAAGACTTTGAACAGCCTGCCCTATGAAGCAGGGGGAGGGTACCCCCTGCCAAACGCACTAGGCTTAAGTAGGAATAAAGTACGTCTCTGAAAAAGATGATAAGGTACAGCTGGCCATGCTGGTGGAGGCTGGGGCTCCCTGACCCAGGAAGCCCATCCTAGCCTCGTGCTCCCAAAGGGGCAATTTCCTAAAGAGGATGAGCAGAAGTGCAGGTATCCTATCAGCCCTGCACCTCTCCAACAGGGGGATGGCCCAAAATTGTCACCCGAGTGCTGAGATACACGGGGAAGCTGCAGACAGGTGTGACGACCAAGGTCACAGCATAATATGGCTGAAAGAAAGCGTGGGCTGAAAAGATATGGCAGTTTCCCCCTCCTGCCAGTTTTCCAGGGCAGGACTGGCTTTAAGCAGTAGTTTTCTAAATCCCTCTGAGAGCCTGTGTTATCACGCTGGCAGTGGTGGCTCAGGAGCTATTTATGTCACATTTTGGGAATCCATCCTGCTTTGGCACAGCATTTGCTCTCAAACAGTGACCCTGCTGTGGGTCGTGGCACATCAGGAGAGGAGCAGCAGCTGGACCAGGCTGGGAAAAGAGAAGAGTAGTGGCAGCGGGGAGAAAAAGGAGAAGTTTGAGCAGCACCTCACACCCACGTGTGTTCAAATTTGGTAAAATGAGGCTTTTGGTGCTTGTCTGAAGGGAGGTTTTCAGACACTTGGTTGATGCAGTCTTCCATTGCCATCTGCTTAGGAGGCCCTTTGCAGAGAGGAAGCTGTGTTCATCTGTCGCTTTTGTAGCATCTCCTGATGAGGAGAGCCTGATCCGGAGCAATGGCAGCCACCCAGGGCCAACATCTCCTGCATTATTCCTCCGGACTGTGTGCTCCAGTGTCCTCCTCCCCTGGTGGGGACTGCACACCAGGGAGAGGGAGCTGGCTGCTGCAGTGGCGGCGCCGCATTGCTCATGAAATGCTATCAGGGCCCGGCACCGCAGTGGTGTCGTGGGGCCCAGATGGACGTTTCCCCTGAGCACCCTGCCCGGCAGGGTCAGGGTCAGGGCGCCCATGGTCTGTTCGTAGCCCTCGCTGCCCACATCCCTGCTGGGGCATGGCAGAGGGACCA
>VXBO01007882.1:352148-376611 GCA_013400135.1 Rhinoptilus africanus | reverse complement strand
GTTTGCCACGCAAGGAAAGGCCGAAAAGCATGAGAAGACGAGACGAAACAGCACGAGCGCAGTTTGCTCTTGAGCTTTGCTCGCAAGGCTGCCAGCGGTACTGTGTTTAACCACCGCATTAGCTTTCCAGGATCATACTTTGCAACACAACGGAGAATTTGTCTTGCACGTTGAGAGCTGGCAGCCGGGAGCTGACGTTGCTTTGTGCCGAACAAGCCGTGTTTGATCCCTCTCTCTTTTCCCTCTTGCCATTTTGCTGCCGGGGGTAGAGGGCAGCGGGGGAAGTTGTTAGCTGGATCCTGCGAGTGTGTGTGAAGTGAGAAGATTAGAGCAGGCTCATCACAGAGCCAAGGGGAGGGCAGGAGATCTGATCCAGGGCGGGTTGTGACATCCTCTGGCAAAAGGGGGTCGTGTCCCTAGGCGAGGGCAATGGGGTGGGTTCCAGGTGCTTAATTGCGTGTGCATCAGGCCGCTGAGATTTGGCCTGCTGCACAGAGATTGTCTTAGGGAAGAGATGATCAAAGGGTTAACGGAGAGAAGATGATTAAAGAGGAGTGTGGGAATTATGACACAGAGCTGTCACCACAACAGTGCTTTGGAGAAAGAGGGCAAAAAATGCAGTCTTGAAACCGCACTGTTTATTTAGTTTTCCCCCAAATGAGGTAAGAGCTGTGGCTTGCTAGCAAAGCAGGATACTGTATTTCATGAATCCTAGCAGCTTGCCTCTTCTCACTAGTGAGGCTCTGGCAGAGAACGGTGGGATTGGGTCTGCTGTAAAAAAAAAAAAAGTATTTGGAATTATGACAACAATAAAAAACCCCAAACAATTATCACAAGTTCAAGGCGACCCAATACATCATCAATAATGCTGTAGAATCCCCACCGTGTTAAAGTAATAATTTAAACAGCAGCTTCACCAGGTCCTACAGGGCTTCCTTCCTGCCTCTTCATCACTGTGGGCTCTAAATATCATTCACCCCTTCCAAACACCATTGAACTTACCACAAAAAGACCCTCCCGAAGGCAATAAAATACCCCCCCTCCATCTCCGTAGCCCAGAGCCATAGCTGCTGTGCTGCTTTCTCTGCGGCAGAACGGCAAGCACTCTGGTGAGCCCCCAGCTCTTGTGCATCCTCCTCCTCCTCGCCCCGTGCAGCCCCCACCCTGATGGTGGCACATCCAGCCCGGGGAGCCGATGCTAGGGGCCTGACGACAAAATGCTGCCTCTCAGGAGCATGCCAGTCTGTTCACTGGAGGGAAGGGAGTGTGGAACGCTTAGGGCCTGGAGCTGCCGGAGTGACAGGCACAACATCAGCTGCGACGAGTGTTACAGCAACGTGCTGGGAAATCGATGCACCGCGTGGCAGCGCCTCGGCGGGAGGAGGAGCAGGAGTCGCTGGGGTTAGGAATCAAGCACCAAGACAGGAGCGCGGCAGAGCAGGCGGTGAGACCTCCAGCCTTGGTGTTTGCCAGGAGAGGAGGTGCGGATGCCTTGGCCTCCCTCTCCTTTTCTTTGCTCGCTTTCCCAGCTATCAGTAGGAATAAGCCCAAATGCTTTCAAGAAGGGGAAAAAAAATAATAGACATCTCCCCTACTCAGATGGAGTTTACCTTGGAGCCTATGAAGGCAGGTTTGCAGGAGCGCTGCTTTGTCCCAGCACTGCACATTGGGACAGGAGGCGTGAGAGGAGAGAGGACAAGCAGCAGGGCCCGTTCCCAGCTCCTGCCCTTCCGCTGCCTGTGCGCTGCCAGATGTCCTCTCCCAGCCTGAAATCCAGGGACTGGGAACAGTGGTGGGCAGCCCTCCCTCCCATTCGAGACGATGGTTCCTGCTGAAAGTCCCAAAGCGTTCTCCTGTGGCGAAACCGTCACTCCCTCCCCCTGCTCCTGCGGCACGGTTCAGCCCCGTCACCTGCATTTGTACATGGGGAAACCCAGGCTCAAGGAGTGGTGTGAGGGTGGCCCAGGTTCCTTTCTCTACGTTCAGTCTCCGTCCATCTTCCCTGGCTGGTTGTTACACAGTCGTTAGCCACTGTGTGAGAACTGGAAACACATCTGTAGCAGCTAAAAAGGATGCCGTCACTAAAAGACCTCAGGTGCCAAACTTTGCTGTTTGTTTACGAGAGGGCAAAGAGGGCTAGAGGAGCATGGCAGCAAGATTTTTTTGTCCTTCTGTGTCTGTGGTTTGAATAGGTGCTGAGATCAATAGTTCCTGAATCCCTGCAGTGATCGTGCAAGGCATGACCGTCACCACTAGCTGGTCCTCTCGTTAGCCGCATCAGCAGATGTCAAGAAATTAAACCCGAAACTGTAAAGAAAAGCAAAACGGATGGATTGCAAATCGTTTATTAGCATTCACTAACGCTGATGGTAATGCTTTCAATAAGCCTAATGAAAAGCATTTGACTGTCTCTATGAACTTGATTATTGATTATTAGTGAACGATAAGAGTCATTTGATATCTTGCTGATGCCATGCTCCTATTGCATTGCAGTTAAAATGTCAGTTAACGTGCCATTTAATATTCTATTAGTATTGAATTAGCACTTATTACGCTGTGAAAATCATCGCCATAAATCCTTATTAAGGCATGATCCATACAGATGGGTGGCATCTCTGGCAGACTAAGAGGGGGTGTGTGTGCAGACGGACATACCGAAATGCATCATCCATGTGGATACGTGTTCGGAGCACTCCAGGACTTGGAATTTCCACATTTGTACATTGATTTTCCCTGACAGTTTGAGAGGAATGGGTGTGCTGAACAGAGCAGCTCAAATCCATTTCACTCAGTCTTCCCATTTTCCTCCTTTCCCTCCTCTCTCCTCCTTGCTTTATTTCGGAAGCACCTGCTAACTTATTTCAGGGGCACTTGCAAGGTTATCCCACTGTAGCTATTGACCACCATCCTAGGGCTGACCTCGGGGGGTGTTGGACAGGTCCTTGATGAACATTTTCTCTTCGGCAGAGAGGGGGGAGGGTCTCCAGGTGAGTGTCCTCTTGGGAACGAGAGGATGAGGCTTTGCCCCATCCGCCCCACTGAGCTGTTACTGACCTGAGGGGCATCGCATGGGCATCTTTGCTGCCTCCAAGCAGTGATGGGTAATGACTGGGTGTGGGGCAGAGCCCTGGGTGGCTGCACTGGGTCACACAGGGCTGCGGTGTAGGTCGGGAAAGCAGCCCGGCAGGGCTGGTGCAGTGCGCTGGATGTGCTGGTGCCCAGCAGCACTGATAGGTGTGCCGGGGGATTTTCAGAAGTGACACAGAAACTTCAGCTCCCGCTGACTTCAGCTTCAGCGGTTAATCTGCTTAGCTTCTCACCACCGTCCTCCTCGGGATTTTCACAAATCCAAAATGTGCAGAGAGGGGCTTCGAACACCTTTGAAAAAGGCATAACCCCTGTTTCTCAGTGCCATTACGACTCTGCGCAGAAGTGTGTGTGCAAGAAGGCTGGTGAACCTACGGCAGCCAGCTATGGAGATTGTCTGGGTGTCCCTCCAGGGCCACTGCTCTGGTGCACAGTGCCCTCCCCACGTCCTTGCTTCCAGCTCCCAGCACTGGCGATTACAGCCCGGGGTTGGCAACTGAACTGGGCACCACCGCATCATAGAATCATAGACTTGTCAAGGTTGGAAGGGACCTTTCAGATCGTTGAGTCCAACCATCAACCTAACATTGACAAAACCACTGCTAAACCGTGTCCCTCAGCACCACGTCTACCCGTCTTTTTAACACCTCCAGGGGTGGTGATTCCACCACTTCCCTGGGCAGCCTGTTCCAATGTTTGATAACCCATCGCAGTTGTGCTGGTTTCTACATTTAAGTGGCTGCTCATGGATTCCCTTTTCTTTTTTACGAAGAGCAGCTTTTTAAAAACAGGTCAGATCACAGCTGAGAGCTCAGGGCAAATGTCTGCCAGGCTGGAAGGGTGGGCTCTGGCCCCAGGGGCAAACCCTCGCTCCCCTCCCTTGGCTGGATGGCAGTGCTGCTGGCCGGGGTCTGTTGGGCTGCTCTCTAAAGCAAATGTTTGCTGGATTAGACAGAGCTGCTTCCAGCTTGGCCAGCAGCGTGGTGTGCCTCCCATCGATGCTCACGCAGCCTGGCTTTCCTCCTGCCCACAGGTAACCCCAGAGCAACTCGGAGAGCATCCAGAGGAAGCCAAAAGGGAGGGGGTGAGAGGTGCCATAATGGTAGGGTCACATCACAAGGCACGGCAGCTGCAGTGCAGCATGAATGAAAAGCATTCAAATAGAGGAACTTGGAAAATGTCTGACCTGTGCTAAGAGGCTGTATGAAAGCCTAATGCCAAATATTTGTCTTATCTTGAAGCAATAATCTTTATCCTCTCTCTTTTCCCTTTCAAATACAACACGCACGTGAATAGCGGAGGGGAGGGGTGCTGGGTTATTTGGATGCCAGGAGGCTGTGGGCAGAGCTCTGAGAGCTGAAAAACAGCTCTGGAGACTGAGCTTCCCTACGTATCTGCAGAGCATGGAGTGAGCTGCTGCAGGGCAAACCCTCTCGACCTGTCTGAGCCTGGCCCTGGTGGGTACGGTTGCCAAGGTGAAAGAGAAGTTATGTCTCCATGTCTTCTTCAGCCCTGAACCTCTCAAATGAGCCGCAGCTGAGAGTGAGCAGGACATGCCTCCTTGTTGGCATCTCCTCATCTCTTCTGTGCAAGCCACCCTCTAGGGGTGGGAAGAGGTGCAGGGCAGGTGCCTTGGCCAAAAATGGGTATTTGTCTTCGCAGCACCTTCTCCACTCTCTGTCAAAGAGCAAAATGCTTTTCACACAGTTGCAACAGGGTTAATCTGTCCTCTGCCTTGGAACACTTGGCAATCAGGGCTATGGCAGTTGCTGGTTCTGCTGCTGCTCCTCTGCCTGCCACCCCTAGCTGTCATTCCTCCTCTCCTGTCTCCCCTGGGATGTTCACAGGACATGCTGTGTGTGTCATAGGGATGGCAGGGATACCCCCACAGCCTCTCCTTTTCAACCTGAAATCTGCACCTGCCTGCAGAGGTGCGCAGATGTGCATTGGCAAGGGGGGTGTGTGTGTTAGGAGGGTGGTGGTTGAGGAGTGAATCCCTTTTTGCACAAAGCCATTTTTTGTCAGAGGGATGGAAAGGGGAGATACGCTATAGCTCCCTGTGCTGCTGAAGCTGAGGGATGGAGCAGTTGTGCCCTGAGCTGACAAAGCTGAAGCCCTGACCCGTTGTCCTCCATGCTGGCAGGGGCTGGGAGTGTCACTCTCTTGTACACTTAACTTTTGAAGGTGTGGGAGAAGCACAGGAAGAACTCCTTCTGACCCTTCGCAATGGTAGGGTTAGAAGGGATTTGGTGACCAGGATCTCTTGTGGCCTTCCAAAGTCATTTTTGGTGCAAGTGTAGGCCACAGAAAAAAGGAATAGAGAACAGGAGGCATGACCACTCCAAATCCCATGGTTTCATGAACCAATGGTTCCTGAAACCCTTAAAAAAAATCATTGTGAAATACGTGGTCTTGAGGCAGTGATGGTGAAGAGATGCTGTGGTTTACTCGCAAGGCAGGACTCTGATATGGAGTTTCTGAGCAAAGTAGTAAAGGAGGGGAAAAAATGGAGATGATGGAGAGGTTTGTTAATCTCTCCCTCACCTTTCTCATCCTCTGCAGGTGTTATGTAGAAGACAGAAGCTCCAAGGTGGCCTGGTTAAACCGTTCTGGCATCATTTTTGCTGGAGAGGACAAGTGGTCCCTGGACCCTCGAGTAGAGCTGGAGAAGAGAAACCCCCTGGAATACAGCCTGCGGATCCAGAAAGTGGATGTCTATGATGAGGGGTCCTATACGTGTTCAGTGCAGACACAGCATCACCCCAAGACTTCCCAGGTTTACTTGATCGTGCAAGGTAAGCAACATGCCTGAGACGAGAGCAAAGAGCAAAAGACACAGGAGGTGGAGGGATCTGTGTCTTTCTTAGAGAACCCCCAGAGGCAGTATCCTGTGTATTCCTTACAATTGCAATAGGACCCAGCAGGACTGTCCCCTTCCACTGCAGTGTGGTGTGACTTTACTCTGCTGTCAGTCTGTCCTTTCAAAAGCAGTGACAGAGCAAGGGACACCAGTGATGCCAAGACACACTCTAGTATAATGCAAACCTGGTTGCTGTCTCTGAGGGGACAGCATTTGTTTGTAATGACACTTATCAGAACATCGCGCTTGCCTCGTCTCTTCCCAGATAGCCCTCTGGTTTCTTCGCCTCCTTCTTCCTCAGATTTCCTTTCTTTTTTCTGATGTCAACAAGCTACTGTGCTGTGGTTTTTGGCCTTCCATTGTCAGCTCTTAGCAAGGCTGGGGAATTAATTTTCCTGGGTGTTTTTCTGTGTCATTCGTTTGCAGGATGCGCTGTTGCTAGGCTTGTGTGAAACCTGGTACCTGAGGTAGCTGCCACGTACCTTATGTTGCCCTCTCCTTTTTTAGCTCCCCCCCTCCTGTGTGCGTTATAGGGAACTGGAAACTTGGCAATCTGAACCAGCATTGCCCTATCTGTCTGCCTGCATTCATGGTATAACAGAGAGCAAACACAGTAAGGAGTTCACCAATTACTGGTAAGGGCATTATGGAATTTACTTGTTCCATCCTGTTCAGACCAGAATACAAAACGAGTGCGTTTACTCAGTTTTGTTTTGTTTTGCTTTTAATCTTCACGCTGCTCTATCTGCCTATTTATCTAAAATATTTATAGAGCAGCTTAGATAGATAGGTGTATATGAGCGTTCGATACGTATCACAGATATCTTCAGCTTCTACATTATCATTCAGGCAGGAGTTTGTTATTTGTCCTGATTTGTCTAGTTACCCAAAAGGCTGCAGATTTGATCTCCCCCAGCAAGCATTTGAATCGCTCTGGATATAAATGTATGCATGAAGGGACTCTTCATCTTGCCGGTATTACTTAGCAAGCTGGGGGCTAACTAGCATCCCGAGTGTTTAACCGCCAGGTGAAGTCCAGACTTAACGGTCAGAGGTGATGCTTTACATGCAAGTGTAGTGAGACAGAAGGCTCCTGGTTTGTCCTCCTGCTCGGAATCCTGCCCCGGCAGCGTGTCGAGCAGCAGGCGCCAGCATGCAGAGCAGCTCTCCCGGCTTGTCTGAGTGTTTGCTGGCGTGTGCCCGGCGTCAAACGCACTCGCCAGCCCCGGAGGTGTACCCTGCCCCGTGGCTCGCTGTAGCGGTGCAGAGCTAACTGGCTGTAGGTGGTTTATTGCTGGTAAAATCTCACAGCATACGATTTCCATTTACCTGTCAAGAAGAATACGGGTACAAATGAATTTTAGAGCCACACACATGTATTATTAATTTTATTTGTGCCTATTAGATATGGGCCTAAGCAGTGAAATTGAGTTCTCTAGCTTAGCTTTCACCTAAATGTGTGGGTGTCCAGCTCTGAACTACTGCCACCTTTCTGAGGATAAGAAAATTCCGGTTTTCACACACCTAAACTCTGGATGCTTATGAACAAGGTATCCACGGATAATCTTTGTTTAACGCCTGCCACAGATTTAGCAAAAGACCTATTCGGATATTGTGCTTACTTTTAAAGCCCCGGGTCCTGTAAGCCTGTAATTAGGTGAAACTCATAGCTTTAATTTTTCTAAAACTAAATTTCATCTGGTAAAAAAAAACCCAAGCAAAATATAAATACAAAATTGGAAGAGTTAGGCTCATCATTTTAAACCATGTTTTTATTAGTTTAAAACTAATAAATAATTCATTTTAAATAATCTTAACTAATAAACCTAATTCATTAGAAAATAGTATATATTAGAAAATACCCGTTTCCTCTCCAAGTACCATTTTCTCATATTGATTATTATTATTCTCATATCTGCGAGTTGTCTGGGTGAAAAATAGTCTGCCACTAGTACAAATGAAAGGAGTTTGGATACTGAGCCATGCTAAGCTTTTTAGTTTTATTTATTTTATGTAGTTTATTTGCTTTTGTTAGTTTTGTGTTCATAAATTTAAAAACATTGGCTATGTGAAGCTGTGGTTATCCCAAACATAAAACTAAATAAATAAAAGAAAATACAGCTCCTGAAAAATAAAATAACATGTTGGTCAACTGATCTGAGTAGTAATCTAGCAGGAGGATTTCTTGAATGATGGTCAGTGATTCCCTTCAAACAAGCCCAGGGAAACTGCACCAAGCCAGGGTCAGCGTCTCCTTGCTAGCTTCACGCATACTGGTGATGCCTGGATTTGCCAGTGAAAGATCCTGCTCGTGCCCTGGAAGCAACAGACTGCCTTAGGGCCATGCCCAGTCTTCCCGTTCTGCTCAGTTAGCTCTGTCCATGGGTATTTCTGCTCCCCACTGCGCTGTATACCAAAGACAGGTCCTTCATATCCCCTGGTTCAACTCCCTCATCTATAAAGCCACTGTGAAAACCCAGCCCCTGTCACCCCCGAAGCAAATGGGATAGCTGTATCAGAGATGAACAGGTAGGCAGATACTGGTGTGGTGCTGGAGCCCTTATAAATAGAGAAGACCACTTCCATTTCCACAGTGCGAGTTGAAATAGATGGGCTTTGGTGTATCCTAAGGATTCACTGTGGTTAGATTTCTGCAGGCTAGTGGAGTTGCATTCCAGGAGCGGGTCCTTTCCTCCCTTGAGAAAATCAGCTTTCCCTGGAGTGAGCTCAGCTCAGTGAAGTTTGCTGGCCAGAGCTGCAGGAGTATATCACAGAAAGAGGGACATCACCTCTCTAATGTGTGTGCCCATGTCCTTTAGCATTTCCCAGGGAAGTGCCAATTCTGTCTTGTCAGCCAGCACCAGTCTCTGCGTAGGCAGCCTAATCTGTCTGCCGCTTTCCTCTCTGGCTTGAGTGTGTGCGTCCACCGATGGGATCACTCTCAGCTGGGGCATGTTCCAGGGGTCTAAAAGAAGGGTAATGAAACAACACTTTAAAAAAAACCACAACTTGATAGACAGCTAAAAGTAGAAAAAGTCTCCTTTGTAAGTCTTTCCTCCTTTTCAATTTCAAAGCCAACTCTGCTGGTAGAAGTAGGGATTCACTGCCAAAAAATTCCTTAGTATAACTGTGGCCATCTCTTCTGCCTTTCGACCCAGGTGGCCAGCAGTACTTGCAGGGTGGGTTGAACTGGAGGCAGCTGTCTCTGCCCTGCTCAGTTGCTACCAGATGCTGGTACTGTGCTCTCTATGCTTGGGTGAAAGCATGAAGAGACTGCTCTGAGCCACCACTACACTCAAAGCATGTCATGCTGCCTCATTTTGGGTGTAATGACTACTAGCGAATCTTTCCGTTCAGTGCCCCAGATATTTCTTTTGGGGTCTGATCAGAGGAGCAAAGAGCTGGAAGGACCCACAAGAAGTGGTCTGGTCCTTCCCCATGCAGTGAGACAAGATACAGTGGCTGCCCCTAACACGTCCTTTTTGAAGACATCCTGTGCCTGCATAGACAGTGCATGGCCATTATTTCACTCTACTTGCAGTTGGAAAACTTTTATTAACATATGATCCAAATTGATTTTGCTGCCAATTATTTATAGTCCTTCCAAGACACATGACAGTGATTTCTGCTCCTCTTCCTCAAAACTACCTTTTATCTGATAGAAGCCCATTAATTCCCATGTCTCAGACCTCTCTAATCCAGTTTAACAGGCTCACTACTTCTCGCAGGTCATATATTCCAATCCTTATTGTCGTGTGTATTTGACTACTGTCTGATTTGTCTACATGTTTCCTTAAGCGTACTGTCCAAAACCAAAGCAAGAGTTCCAGTTTAGGACTCAGTCGTGCAGATTAAAGTTCCAGACGTATTTTGCATATCATGCTTCACTTACCTAATTCCATAATGAGATGAGATTTACCTTTTTTTTTTGGTAAGAGCACCTCATTGCTTTTGCTTATTTAGTCTCTGCTGCTCTCTAACCCTCTGTTACTGGACTGCAACACCGTCTGCAGCTCATCCCCCACTTCACTATTTGAGCATTAATTGTTCCCCCCCCCCCCCCCGCCTTCCAGAGCGTAGTGCTTTGTGCTCACTATTGTTGGATGCCATCTGGTTGGTTTCTCCATGGAGACCACTTCTTCAGTTTACTTATGATCCTGGTCTCCAAAGCACTTAAACTGCCCCCAACTTGGTGTCATCGACAAAAGTCAGGTGCTTTCTTTCTGTTCCATCGTGAAGGTGTTAATTAAAGTATTGAAGAGATCAGGGTACAAAAGCGGACTTTGGTAGCAACCCACTAAAACCTCCATCTGTGTTGAATAGCCATCAGTTGATTGCAGCCCTTTGAAGCATCCTGATGGTGATTTAACATCCACCATATTCTCATAGCTTGTTCAAGAGACTGTTGTGCCTTCTGAATTCCAGATATATCACATCATCACACATACTGCGCCTGCATTATCTGCTATGCCAGATAACCTTCAAAAAAAAGGGAATGAGGCTGGGGTGAAATGATATGTGTTCGCCAAAAGTCCATTGCTTATTTTTTCCTTTACTGTATTATTATGCTCAAGCTGTTTACAAATGGGATGTTTAATAGTTTCTTCCAGTATGTTGGGTTGTGGGTTGTAACAGGGACACACACAGTGGTTGCCCTTTTCGCAGTGTTACTTTGGGTTCTTGTTCTTTTAGGGATATATCCTCAAGCCCTTCTCAGGCATTAAATGTCAGTGGAGAAATCCCAGTAGTCCTTATTTGTCTCATCAGGGTTACAGGCACAAAATTTTCACTAATAAAGACTTAGGCCTGTCCCAAGTTGGGATAAAGGAATAACTCTTTCCGCTAGGAGCAAGCAGGTTGTTCCTCTATTTGCTGTCTGGAGCCTTTACGGCAGGGCATGATTGGGAATAGAAGTGGTTGGGACTTTTTTAGTGAAACTAAAACATTTCACTGGTTTTCGCTTTGATAAAAATTTAATCAGGAAGGTTTTACAGGTCTGAGGTGCTTTTTCTGGTCAAAATTGGGAAGAAAAAAAGGTATAGCATTGCCACAACCTATCTAAGCCTCCTGAGGTATGGACAACTCATGTCTGCATTTTTGCTCAGAGCCTGGGACTCCCACAGGCTCACTAACATTCCTTGCAATTCCCGGTTATTTGCTGTTCGAAGGATGTGGGCTCTCCCTTGTTTATTTCATGGAAAAAAAAAAATCAAAAGGGCTCTGTCATTTTAGCAAAACAAAAAGAAATTTGTCATCATCAGCAGCAAATTTCCACAGAGAGGAGTTCATGTTTACTGCCCAACCCTAATCACAAACTCAGAGTCCAATGTATAGCAGCTAAAGGCCAAATCCTACAGTTTTCTTTCAAACTGGTAGGCATTAGTGTATGAAAAGAACCATAGGGTGTAGCCTTTCTCCATTATGCATTGCCTTTGTAGAGCTCCTTGCTTGCAAAGATTCAGACTGACCATTCATTGTTTCAAAGTGGTATAAAGATGTATTTGTTGTTGCTGGGGTTTAACAATGGAAAATTTATTATTAGCTCTGTGTGGTAGATTGGCTGTGCCCCCTCTCCGTCCACTCCCCTGAAATTAAAGGACTTTGTGCAGGTGACTGGTAAAACACTGCAGAGAGAAATCCTTCACGCAGAAAGGCAGCAGAAGCCAGCCAGGCTTGCCCTGTGTCACCACTGCTCTGCCAGTGAGACCCTCGGTAGGAGCTGGGGCTGGGGCTGGGGAGGGAGGATGGTGTCCACCACCCGCTCAGCCCTTGCCCTTGTCGCTGAGGACAGCGATAGGGGAAGATTTTGCTTTAGACTTTGGGGCTGTGAGAAGGGTTTCTGAGCAGAACTGGAGCAAGGCGCACAGTGTGTTTTATAGGAGCCTGAAGACAGGCATCAGGTGGAGGTAGCTCCTGCTGGTCACCAGCCTCGCGCCAGAGTCAGTGAGACATGGTGGGATTCATCTGACCAAACACAGATGTTACCTCTTGAGTGGGTCACTTTGGACTCCCTTTGTCATTAGTGAGGGCAAGGAGGCTCTTCTCAAAGTCCAGTTCATCCTAAAGTAACCGTCCAAAATTCATCAGACGAATTGACCAGTGGAAATGTCAGCTTCCCTCCCCTGGCTGCAGGCAAGAGTCCAGGGTGAGTGGTCCGTATGGTGCCATGTATCCTTTTAGTCTTTGCAGACCTCTTCCTGCCATTCTCCGCTGGAGTTTATTCCCTGCCAGAATACAGGATGTGTGGCTGTCAGTGCTTGCAGCGGGTCGCTGGGAGACCAGAGCTGGGCTGGTTTTGAGCTCAGCAGAGCTGTGGTGGGAGCCCATCTTTCCCTGGCAGGTCTGGCCTTCCCACCCCTTCAGCCGGCGCTGGAAGCAGAGCGGTTTGAAGAGAGCTGAAGCTATTCTTCCTTTGCTAGACAGACAATAAGGATGTTGGAGTCAGATGCTGTTCTCTGAGAGATGTTTGCTTCCCCGCTTTGTGGGCGCAGAGCCCAGAATTCAGAGGGATCTTTCTGAGTGCTAACACTGTCGCGTTTTCAATTCCAGGGAGCCTGCAGTAGGTAAGAACGAGCACAGACCACTTTGTCTTTTTCAGGACATAGCCCCAGTGGGAAAATGACAGTGAATTTGGCATCCTGTTGCAAAGAATAATGAGATAACATGGGAGTATGAATTTTCTGGGAGGAAGAAAAAAGATCATTTTACTGGGAGCAGTGGGGGAGAAGAAGAAAAGATTGGAGGGACGAGATAAATTCAGACTGCTACGGGGACTGGGAGAGACAGGACCAGTGTGCTTAGAAGGAAATGTCAGTGGATCAGTTTGATGGGGAAAATAAGCTGAGAGAGCAGGGAATCATCTCGGGGAACTGAAGCACAGTAGGTCTCACTGCCGCCCCTTCTGCTGTTACCATGGTCCGTAATTGCCTACTGGCAAAATAATTCCAGAATTTCAGGCATGTGGTAGTATTGGTGGCAATCTTTCTAGGTTTTCTGTGCTGGTTTAGTTTGCCCAAACTCATAAATTGCATGAAACTGCACCTGGTATTTCATAGGTTACCAAGGAACTTCCTGCTGCTCCTTAGCTAATATTTTTATGGCCTCCCCATAGTGTCCCAATGCCTCTTAACTTCTGTTTTCCTATCTCCAGGCATGGCTGGAGTGTTACTATGCAGCATAGGGTTTGGCTCTGTTATATAGATTGGATCTCAGCACTTCTTAGTGCACAAATCAGGAATATTTTCTGGAAATATTTTGGTGCTTGCTTTGCAGGTGCGGGCAGGAGACAAAAACAGAATACTTCAAAAAATGCTTACTCATTTTGGAGAAAGAAGTATTGCATAAAATATATGAAATGCTTTCCTACGGCTGGGAGGAAGGATCTTGATATGATAATCCAAGTCCTTAGTGATATAAATCAGCTTATCTTGAGTGGTCTCTTTAAAGCAATATCAGCTGATTTTTTGCGATTTTGTCTCATCAGCTGATTCTAGATTCGGACCAGTGCTGTGAAAGATTTTGCCTTATTATTTTCTCTGTCTGATTGTCTCAGTCTACTGTCACAAGTTTTAGACTGGACTGTAAGTCAGTGGAGTAGGGACAGTATTTTGCTCTCAACTCGAAACACAGCAAGAACCTAATCCCACCACCAAGTCTGCTAACCCCTGAGAAAGTGCAAATAACCATTAACCGTAAATACAAGTGTGTTCCTGCTCCCACTGCTGAAAAAGAAATGGTCTCACTGGCACAACAGTGTTGCCTCAACCTGTTGCGAGCCTTGAAATTTAACCCTATTTGCCTACAACAGCATAAAGCCCTTGAACATCCTACGTCATAGATTCCCATTGCTTGCTGCATCCATGATGGCCAGTGTCTTGCCAATAGTGAGTGAACATTTGCTTTGCCTCATCCTCTTGAGATCTTTTTTGCAGAGAAAAAGTGCTCATATAACCGGGAATAAGTATCTTATTCATTGTATGTTGAAGGCCTGTAACTGCTTAGAAGCTTGAGAAGGAGCAAAAATGTGTTTAAGAAAAATCTCAACAAGATCTGATCTGGAACTTTCTATTTCTAACCCAAAATCATGAGAAAAGATCTATAGCTAGTCTCCACTCAAAATTTTAGGATCAGCTTGTCTTTTTACATGCAATTCAGGTGAAAGCTAAGGTTAATCATGCGCCACATTTCTCTGTCTCAGATCAACCTTTTCCATAGCTTTACTGACCTTTTTATTTTCTTCCTTTCATTTGAAAGAAATAATGCCAGGTTGAAGTTAGCCAAATTTGTGGTTCGCTCAGTTGATTTTTTATTATATCCAAACCCTAGAGATACTGAGAGTAGCTTGGCTTCCTAAGGACACAAAGTGTGTATGGCTATTTGTATGGTTATGCCATTTGCTTGTGTTGCAGATGAAAATATTTGACACGGTTATGATTAACAGCTATTCAAAATTATTAATGATGGATGGTAGATTGAGGGGTTGAATTTTAGCAGCACATAATCATTAACCTGTCTAGGGGTTTACAAAGTGAGTAAACATAATAATTGAACAGCGACTTAGTTACAGATTTGAAGATGGCAAGATTCACACTAACTACTAGAAGGTATCCTGAATGTATGTATATAAGTATATAAGTATATATGTATGTATAGAAGAGGAGGCTGAGGGGAGACCTCATCACCCTCTCCAACTACCTGAAAGGAGGTTTTAGAGAGATGGGGGCTGACCTCTTCTCCCTGGTGACAAGTGATAGGACAAGATGAAGCAGGTTCAAGTTATGTCAGGGCAGGTTTAGATTAGATATCAGGAAATATTTTTACACTGAAAGGGTTATTAAACATTGTAACAGGCTGCCCAGGGAGGTGGTGGATTTACCATCCCTGGAGGTGTTCAAGAAAAGGGTAGATGAGGTGCTTAGGGACATGGTTTAGAAGTGGTTTTTTGTCAGGGTAGGTTAATGGTTGGACTTGATGATCTCAAAGGTCCCTTCCAACCTCACCAATTCTATGATTCTATATACGCATATATATATGTATAAATAGAGGTACAAATCACAATTAACACATATACGTGTACATATCTAAGCAAAATCTATAAGCGCACGCACATTCTCCGATTGGGCATTTCTGAATAGCAGGTAATGCTAGCGAGCCAAAAGGTTCCGCTTGTAGGTCCTACACATTAACGGATGGACAGAAGAGCATCCACATCCATAAAGCTAATGTGTATCTGACAACATGTAGGTGGAAAGGTGGATGAGAGAGAGAGAGACTAGCCTATAGTGAAAAATTTCCCTTTGTCAGATTTAAGGTAAATACTCATGATGCATTGGCATTCCTGAACGGGTGATAGTTGAGGCTTGAGAAGGGTCTTCTCCTGCCCTGACCTCGAGGTGTCAGCCTGAGAGGTATTTCAACTCAGGGGAGTTACTGCCTACAGCCCGCTGCGATCCAGAAGAGCTCAAAGGGTCTTCAGTAGAATCGCTACTTATAGGATCTGAGACAATTGACTTTCGTCAGGTACTCTTCCACTCTGGCCTACCTAGCTCAGACGATAGTTACGCAACCCCAGAGCTTGCTAGATCTTGGGGTCCTAGTCTCCCCCCCTCTATGGCCATGGTCCGTATGGCATCAGAGTGATCTATTATAGTTATCTCCAAGTGATAGGAGCCATGGGGACTAGGCACACTACTGTGTTCTTGGTCTCTTGCTCTCTACCTTTTCTTTCTTTCATGTTAGACCATTATGTTATGTTCTGGCCCATTGTGTTGTTCTGCGAACCAGGTTGGGAGGGAGATCACACCAAGTACTGAGTGGCCTGAAGGGGGGTGGGGGCTGGGGGAGTGGATGGTGTTGCACCACCACAGCCTGTCCTTCTGCATGGCACTCCTCTGCTTGGCTGACTCCAGCACTCCTCATACCTGCCATGACCTTACCCCATCAAGAGCTCCTCCCGTCAAATTCTCACTAGTGGACCACAGTCTCCTGCTGCATCCCTTACCGATGGGACACCTAAAAGGCTGTATGGTTGCAGATTGGTTTGGACAACGTGACGGCTGCTACCTTGGCTAAAACTGGTCAAGAGCTTTGAAGGTTGTCTGAGGAATGAGGCATCAGGACATAGGACACATAGCTGTGGTAAACCAGGCCTTGCTAATTCTGGTATTTGTGGAACAGTGTGTTCCTTTTGCCTGTTTTTCTTACTGCACTGGTGCCAGTGGAGTTGATACTCCAAATCTGCCATGCTCAAAACTCCATATGGGATGAAATTCCAGATTCCTGGAGTCCACCAACTCTGTGGTTTTGGCTGCTGTTTTACTGTCTACACTCATTGTAGCTGTGTGTTAGGGGATGAGAACCTGGATCAAAATCTTGATTCCACTGAAATTAAAGGGAATTTTGCTTCATTGGAGCCAAGATTTCATCTGACACTGGATTTGGCTTGAAAGAGATTGTAAAATAAGCTTAAATTGAGCCAGCAGTTCAAAAACAACATCAAGGCTTGCAAAAAGAAACAAATTTATTTCCTACTTTTAAAGCTTTCAATTTTCCTATTTAATGTAAATTAATTACAGAAAGAAAGAGCTTGGCATTTTGCGAAAGGGAACAAGGTGGTAGTCTTTCTAAAACGAGACTGTCCTCTTAAAAGTGACTTGAGGCTTTGAAGAGTGGGGAAAGGCAGGTGAGCATGGTCTCTGTGTTGTGCTTTCCTACCGCGTCCTTGTGTCTGCATAGCACATATCGACCCCATCCGACCCGCGGTAACCATGTGCTCCTGCCATTTGTCTCTATCCAGTTGCTGGCCCTCATCCCTCCTGAGCGGTTGTGCGGTCTGTCTGGTCGGTGTGTATGCATGCTATGCCTTGTAGGATAAGCCTCCAGCGGCTTTCCACAAGAACAACAAATGGTAAATTGTATTAAGTAATAGGTTTTCAGGGGTTGGGTTTTGATGGCTTTTTCAGAGCTCCAGCTCTTCTTTTTATCTTTAGAAACATTGGAATTGCTACCCCAGTAGCAGCGCCTTACTCACCAGAAAGCGAAGAAACATTCTGAGAAAATAATGACTTAATATCACATTTCCTGTATGGCCGCTAAAATGTCAGTGGTCGGTTGCTTGGGAAAAAACCCCTCCAAAATAACAGAATAGCAGCTTGGTTTAATAAAGCCTGAGATGTGATAGTTAAGGGGAAAAAATAACTTGCCAAAATTGCACACAACAAAATAGACAAAAAAGAAACAGATACTTAGACATATGGCTTCCATTTACAGAGTGTTCAGGCAGGGAGCGCTTTCTCAAAACCCAATCACAGCTTTTGAAAATGTCTTTTAAAAAACAAATATTAGGTTTAAAAGTGTTACTCCCCAACGGAAAACAGGAGAAAGGTTGTTCCTGGGAAGGCAAATAAGATTGGTGTGCGCCGTCTGAGGGAGCGGGAGCACGTGGCCGCTCTCATCGTCAGCGCTGGTTCTCTGCCTGTCACAGCTCAGGCTGTCAGCGGGCAGACCTGGGGCAGGAGGAACCAAGCCCTACTTGAGAATTTGTAGTGGTGTGTGAGAGGCTAAGAATATGATCAATAGATTAGTTGTTTCTCACAGACGTGTCAGAGTGCCATCGTTTGTCTGCCTGGCTTTTGCTAAAGGACCCTTTGGAGCTCCCCAAATAGAGACTGAGCTTCCTCAGTTCTAATATCAAAAGTCTGAGGCTGCTGAGGAGTGGGCAACAATGCTTTTAAAATTTTCTCCTTCTTTATATATCAGGTTTCGCTTACATCATCTGTTTGATGGTATGACCTTGTACTTCTCCAGTCTTCTATAGAATTTTCTAGGAACGCCTTAGTTTATTATGTGGACACATATGGGAATGAGGAATAGTTCTTAAAAAAGAAAACTTTCAGGGCTCCTCAAACAGAAGAGGAGACTACAACTACATTTTTTTCTTCCCATTCCATGAAGGTTACCTTTAAAAAAAAATCTGTGGAGAAAAAAAGTTGATAACTAGGGAGGTCCTCTTTAATGAAATGAGAATTGGATTTTGGTGATAAGTTTTAATTTAGGGCAAATAATTTAATTGGAATGACTCATTAATTTTGGGGTGCGTAAATTGGGCCTCTGGCAGCCTATTATCTTCTTTATTCCTTTCTCAGTCTTCTCTGTCAGCAGTATAAGAAAAGCCTTTTGCCTTTAGTAAGCTGAGGAGACACTCCCTCTGAATGTGTGAGGAAGGGGCTCTCATGGTGCAGTGATTTTAACCTAGTGACATCTCACCTTTGGGTGCCCTCAGCTTATGAGCCACTCGGGCTATAAGAGCAGTGAGTTTGTTTTCACAGCATCCTGGCATATGGGTACTACTCAGCTATGCACAGGGTACGGGTGATGTGATGGGCCTGGGGCATCTGGCCATGGTTGACTTGGGCATTAGAGAGGGTAGTAGCACTCTGCCAGGAAGGGCAGTCATGAGCTGGTTGCTGGATGCATTGACAATATTGTCTGCAAGGAGACCAGAACTACGTCACCAGAAGTTGTTGAATGTTAGGAGCAGAGTACTCTAAACTGTACTCTGAGTTGGTGGGTGAGTGGGACATCTACTCATGTTTTGTTGGCTTGGAGGTTCAGCTCTCAGCTTTGGTAGACAGCAGGTGTATCCATTAATATGCAGACAGGCGAAGCAAAATACATGGAGTAAAGAGCCTTTCGAAGGAAGAGAAGCCAAGAAGCAAGATCCTAAACCCGAATTCCACATGGCCCTCACGCAGGTGCAGCAGCAGCAGCTGTAGTCTGGAGAGTCTCTTCAAAATGATTGTCCCCTTGTTAGACTGACGGGAATGTGACTTTTGGTTATGTTCCTGTTTTGAATGCAAAAAAGAAAACCAAAAAACCTTTGCAAAAAAGTAGGATAATCTCCCCATATAACCACAGAACAGACTTTGCAAGGTAGAAGGCTTACGACCTTGACAATGATATTAGGGATTATGAATGCATAGAGGTCCCAATACGTGATTTTACCAGAAAGATTAATCCACTTGGTGACCTACAGGAAAGAGGTTAAGAACAAAAGTTCATAGGGAGACCACGTCTCACCAACCTGTTCAAGGGGAGTGTTAACAGTTTGGCATTGACTGCTTCTCCTGCTGTGTTTTTAGCTATTGTGAGTATATTTCTTGTAATTCATGGCATGATTCTGCTCCAGAAGAATATTACAGCTGTACAAAGCCGGTGGACTGTCTTTGCAGTTGAGGTTGACATCTTGGTCGTGTCTCTGCTTCCCCTGTGGGTAGTATCAGAGAAAGCCCTGGACTGCAGGCCAGATGGCATAGACTGGCTCATGTTCATGCTACTTGATGGTACTAGCTTTTGGAACGAATAGATTGTGTCCACACTGCATTGGGCACTGGTGGGGGTCCTGGTCTCCTCTATGCTGCCTGAGGTGCCCCTGTGGCCCTGAGACATGCTTCTGTTTGGGTTGATTGATTTGCTATATTTTCTGGTTAAAAGTGTCTGAAATAATGAGAAGGCTGGGACACCGTCTGGCAGACCGGTGTCTTTATAACCTCATGCCAAGAGTGTGTGTTACATGGCACAACAGCGCATGGAGGAATTTGAAAGCCCAGGGCCTGTAGAGTTGGTGTTGGAGAACTTTCGCAGGTTGAGGAAGCCAAACGTGGCATTGTCTGTGCCTGGAGTGGGCTGTCCATGTCAGCTGTGCCTGCTCCTCCTCTGAGCGGGGATGCAGTAGTTCTTTCGAGGAAAGAGCCTGGGAGCGATCTCACGTTTGTGTGCACAGCTGTCCAAAGGGCTGGAGCAAAACAGGGAGACCGGTGTTTGCTCTCTGGAGCAAAAGAGAGCAAACCACACTGACAGTATAGACATAGCCATCCGAGGTCATTTTAACAAATCCAGGGTGTGTACATGGTTCTGCTAGATAAATTGCACAGGTGTCTCATCAGAGGCAAGACTAAAATCCGAGTCCAGATATATACATCTCTGTCACTTACTCTTTTAAGTGTAACTCTCTTAAGGTGTGGCATCTCTTGCCTATATGGACACTTAGTCATGCAAACAGATGTGGTATACTACAGGTGAGATTCATCACACTTAATCTTAGACATCTAAGTGTTAATAGCACAAATCTAAGCTAGTCATCTGCTCCTCATCTGTAGTCTGTTGGGAGAAGTTGGTATCTTACTCTTTCTGCTGTCTGCCTCAAGATAATGTGATGGATCATCCTCCAGAAGTCCCTGTTTCTCTGTCTGGATTAGAGGAAGAATGTGAATGACTAACTTAGATTTACACAGTAAACTTTTCAGCATCTAAAGTTTGATGACATGAATCCACCTTGTATGTCTATGAGGGAAGGAGACACCATGTAAGAAACTAGGTCTAGAGACCCTGGCATTACCCACAATCTGAATCTGATACTGTCTTCTCGGCAGCATTGACTGGCCTTGACTCTTCTCTTGCCATAACTTGGACTGTGTGACTTTAAATAGTATGACAGTACCTTTTCTTTTCGTCTGTAATTTGTTCTACACTGGATAACACTTTCAGTTATCATCCCTGATATATTTACCTGTCATCGCAATGGGCAGCTGGATTCCCCTCCAAATCTCTTGCTTTGAGCCTGACATAAATTTGTGCAAGCTCTCCCAGTGGAAGGTTGTCATATCCTTGTCTGGGTACTCTTCTCTGCCATTTGCCACTGAGACAGAGGGTAAGGGAATCCTCTGAGATTTCTGCACTTCCTGCTCCCAGAGCCACCAGCCCAGCAAATCCCTGAGGCACAGGCTAGATTTTTCGCTAAATGAACAGTACTATTCTAGCCCAAACTACGCCAGGGTACTCCATTTTTCTGGATTTCATGCTGCCCCTGTCTCTCTAGTCCTTGAACTCCTTTGAGACATCACTAATGTTAGACCCAAGTGCTTCTTCCTCTCTTCTTTCTTCTTCCTGAAGGGAGAACCACAAAAGATTCCAAAAAGAAACTCCAGATATTTAGTCACTTGCTCCTGCAGTTCTCAGGAGCTGCAGGGACTGTGGTGTATCAGTGTTTCATGCTGCCATGCTTGTTTCCATCTTTTGTGCTGTAAAGTCCATTACTCCCTATGGATTTCACAGTGTTACCACCTTCTCCCTGGGGTTCAAGAGCACACGCTGACTGGTCTCCCTGACAGCCCTTTCTGCTCCCTTAAAAAAACGCAACCAACCAACCAAAAACCCCACAAAACCTCCCAAAACTCTACATCTACATTTTTCTAATCCTATTGGTTTTGTGGGCACGTTTCTGCCAGCAGTTGCAGAAACTCCCAAGTCTACACCTGAACAGCAGAAACTCTCCTTTCTTTGGCTCCCAGATCAAGTCAAATTGCTGTTTATTTCATTGCCCTGATAAATTTTTTATTAACTGTGTTAGAAGTCTGTGAGGAGGAGGGAGGAGGAAGGGAAAGAAAAAAGCTGTTGAGGAATGTAGACTGGGCAAACTGCCCATGATTAATGGGGTAGCAGTGACCAGCGGGTATTTGAAAATTCACCGGTGCCAACTGCCAGGAGGTTTTTGCTGCCTGTGACAGCTGGTCATCATTATTGGACGACTGCTTCTGTGTACATCTTAGATCTGTGCCTTTGTATGTCTCTTACCAAGTCACTCTTGGTTTCTGTTTTGCAGGGACATACTGAAGCAATTAGGGCATGTTGGATGATTGCAGGGATGAGTGAACAGTGTTGGGTAAAATACAAAAAAATACAATTTCTCTTCTACTCTAGCCCTAATTCCCCCATCTCAAGGTGAGCTTATACCACAGTCTCAGAGATGGGCCTCCCTCAGCATTGTATGAATTTGAACTGCAGCTTTGCAGCTCTACCTAAACGCTTGATTATTCCTTATTCATCACCGCTCCAGGGCACTTGGCCTCTTCAAAGATTGTTAGAGCCCATTCTGACTGATAGCCCTCTTAGGAAGCAAATCTCACCTTTTGATGCACCATATATGTTGCTACGTGTCTGCTAGCCCTCTAATGAAATAGTGAACACCTGATCTTGATGAAAGGTTGCAAACTCAGACCATTTCTACTGCACAGTAGCCACTAATGAGTCCAAACTGAGACTGCTGACCATGCCACCCAACCTGAGAGAAAGGCTCTTTAATGGTAAATGACTTGTGTGTATCTGCCACAAGCCCATCTAAAAGGCATCATGTCTCCTTGGGAATGCTGTAAATCCAGCAGACGGGCCAAAGCAGAATAATTGATGTAGAGAAGGACCTCAGAACAGAAGGGTTAAGTACAATGCAGGCGCATTCATGTGGGAGTGAAGTGGTGATAGTGTTCGTCTGTCTGCGGAGAAGTCAGGGGAGATAAAAGCCTTATATCTGTTCTCATCGAAATTTTTGATCTGGGGCTCCCCACAAGGGGCACTTGGTTGGCTACAGGTAAGCCTTGGGTGTATGAAGACTTCTTTAGAATCTGGAGGGCACTCAGAGGCAAAATGCACCCACGGTGCCTGATATAAAGGGAACATGGGAAACAGGAAATTGTCATGGATGCTAATCCTCCCATTTTTTTTGTCATTTCTACTCCTCCTTGGTCTGGTACACTCAGCTATTGGCCCACTCTGGAAGGGGAAGCTCAGACCACTGATGGAAAGAACTGTCCCGACCTCTTAGGAGACATACGGTCATGCCTTCTCAGGAGCTTTGCAACCCAGTACTATAGAGCTAACGGTACAGTGACCTGAATTTTTTGAAAGGCATAACTGGGGCACACTCGACACCATGCAGGGAGAGAAGGAATGTAGGTTTTTTGGATGAATAGCTTTTCTTCTCATGGCAGCCTCAGAAGCCTTGAATGGGAAGAAATTGCGATTCTTGGGATGGATCTGCCATTCAGCTGGAGAGGAGGCTGAAGTGGATCTTGAGGAACGTAGTTCAGCCAGGGATGTTTAGCTTAGGAAATAAAGAGGATAGAGAATCCTCCAGACTAAAGCTCCCGTGGGACACAGAACATCAGCAGGGAAATACAGTAACAGCATTGTTTACTTTCTGTAAGTATCTACAGGTATCCATGCAGTGAACATTTTTACTGTTTTTTACTTCCATATGTCTGACATAAAATGTAATGGAAACACGCCAAAAAATGTGCCAAAACCCAAGTACAGAGATTTTCCAGACTGTGTTCCCGTAAGTCTTTGTGGGGTAGCCTATGAACCTCATGAGGCACTAGCTGGCAGAGAGAAGGAAGAACTCTTTAATTGGTTCCAGAGTGTTGTATATCAAGTGGGAAAATGCTTCTTGTAACTTGACTGGTATTTTAGTTTATCATCAATTAAGGTTGCCTCTTACAGGGTCTCAAAGTATGACACAGTTCAAGTTCTTCAGTGAATTTGTTCATTAGAGGACCAATCACTGAGTTGCCTGCCATGGTAAAGCAGTAATTCTTGTCATACACCAGTTTTCTTCTCCTTCGCTTTTGCTGCTAGTGAGTTCTTGCCATCCCCATCGTGTCTTCATTTCACTTGTTCACAGTGACACAAAATGTCTCCTGCCTGAGGTCAATCTCCCTGTGATAAAAGTCTTCCATGGAATCAGTCAGGCTGGAAGACAGGCAGATATCAAAAACGTAAGCCTTCGGAAAATGGTGGCAGGCTGTCAGTTCCCATTAGCTAATGCTACCTGGGCAGCCTGCTGACTCTTCACCGTTGTAGGTGTGAGAGATGGGTTTTAATGAGCAGCGGAGGGAGTGGAGAGGTGGAAAGAAAAGAAAGTAGTTTAGGCTAGAAGTGATACTTTTGGTGGTGAATGACATACATGTGTGTCTGCATGCATGTGTGGATGCACATGTGCAGAGTTATCAAAATGAAGTGAGCAATAACCGTGTGGCTTGTCAGGCCGCTCCAGGAACTTTGCCACGCGAGCGATTGCATCCTGGCCCTTCTTTGTTCAGTGGCTTCCTTCTGTCTGTTCTCCGGTGACATCGATCAATATAAGTAGAATTGTGGTGAACTGCAAAGACAAATATGCTAAAATTTAAAAGAGCGAGGTCTGTGAATCCTGGTTAAATGGTAATGCAGCGGAAGATACGGTGCTTGAGAGCTGGTTTATATTTATGCAACTTCACTGACTTCACAAAAGTTGCTCCTGATGTATTCCAGGCTAGTTCTGGGGTGTGCTGAATTGGATCTAAGTGCAAAAACACCCTGCAAACAAGTATCAGACTCACCAAATATTTAAAGAAGTTGTGTGCTTCTCTATGGCGGTCATAGCTAGGACTAACAAGGGCAGATCAGGAATGGGATGTATTCAGCTGTGAAATAGCCTTCCAAGGGCAAAGGTAGAAGAGTCATTTTCCAGAAACTTTAGAGACTAGTTGGCCAAAACACTATTAGATATGCAGCAGAGAACAAACCTGCCTTTCCGAATGCCCCCAGCTCTGGAAGACAGAATAAGTGTGCAAATGATTATTCTGTCTCTAGAGTACGTGAACATCTGAGATCTGAATTGCTGCAGGTCCCATTCTTTTTCCCTGGCAT
>VXBO01007882.1:293447-350354 GCA_013400135.1 Rhinoptilus africanus | reverse complement strand
AAGGCATCATGTCTCCTTGGGAATGCTGTAAATCCAGCAGACGGGCCAAAGCAGAATAATTGATGTAGAGAAGGACCTCAGAACAGAAGGGTTAAGTACAATGCAGGCGCATTCATGTGGGAGTGAAGTGGTGATAGTGTTCGTCTGTCTGCGGAGAAGTCAGGGGAGATAAAAGCCTTATATCTGTTCTCATCGAAATTTTTGATCTGGGGCTCCCCACAAGGGGCACTTGGTTGGCTACAGGTAAGCCTTGGGTGTATGAAGACTTCTTTAGAATCTAGAGGGCACTCAGAGGCAAAATGCACCCACGGTGCCTGATATAAAGGGAACATGGGAAACAGGAAATTGTCATGGATGCTAATCCTCCCATTTTTTTTGTCATTTCTACTCCTCCTTGGTCTGGTACACTCAGCTATTGGCCCACTCTGGAAGGGGAAGCTCAGACCACTGATGGAAAGAACTGTCCCGACCTCTTAGGAGACATACGGTCATGCCTTCTCAGGAGCTTTGCAACCCAGTACTATAGAGCTAACGGTACAGTGACCTGAATTTTTTGAAAGGCATAACTGGGGCACACTCGACACCATGCAGGGAGAGAAGGAATGTAGGTTTTTTGGATGAATAGCTTTTCTTCTCATGGCAGCCTCAGAAGCCTTGAATGGGAAGAAATTGCGATTCTTGGGATGGATCTGCCATTCAGCTGGAGAGGAGGCTGAAGTGGATCTTGAGGAACGTAGTTCAGCCAGGGATGTTTAGCTTAGGAAATAAAGAGGATAGCGAATCCTCCAGACTAAAGCTCCCGTGGGACACAGAACATCAGCAGGGAAATACAGTAACAGCATTGTTTACTTTCTGTAAGTATCTACAGGTATCCATGCAGTGAACATTTTTACTGTTTTTTACTTCCATATGTCTGACATAAAATGTAATGGAAACACGCCAAAAAATGTGCCAAAACCCAAGTACAGAGATTTTCCAGACTGTGTTCCCGTAAGTCTTTGTGGGGTAGCCTATGAACCTCATGAGGCACTAGCTGGCAGAGAGAAGGAAGAACTCTTTAATTGGTTCCAGAGTGTTGTATATCAAGCGGGAAAATGCTTCTTGTAACTTGACTGGTATTTTAGTTTATCATCAATTAAGGTTGCCTCTTACAGGGTCTCAAAGTATGACACAGTTCAAGTTCTTCAGTGAATTTGTTCATTAGAGGACCAATCACTGAGTTGCCTGCCATGGTAAAGCAGTAATTCTTGTCATACACCAGTTTTCTTCTCCTTCGCTTTTGCTGCTAGTGAGTTCTTGCCATCCCCATCGTGTCTTCATTTCACTTGTTCACAGTGACACAAAATGTCTCCTGCCTGAGGTCAATCTCCCTGTGATAAAAGTCTTCCATGGAATCAGTCAGGCTGGAAGACAGGCAGATATCAAAAACGTAAGCCTTCGGAAAATGGTGGCAGGCTGTCAGTTCCCATTAGCTAATGCTACCTGGGCAGCCTGCTGACTCTTCACCGTTGTAGGTGTGAGAGATGGGTTTTAATGAGCAGCGGAGGGAGTGGAGAGGTGGAAAGAAAAGAAAGTAGTTTAGGCTAGAAGTGATACTTTTGGTGGTGAATGACATACATGTGTGTCTGCATGCATGTGCGGATGCACATGTGCAGAGGTATCAAAATGAAGTGAGCAATAACCGTGTGGCTTGTCAGGCCGCTCCAGGAACTTTGCCACGCGAGCGATTGCATCCTGGCCCTTCTTTGTTCAGTGGCTTCCTTCTGTCTGTTCTCCGGTGACATCGATCAATATAAGTAGAATTGTGGTGAACTGCATAGACAAATATGCTAAAATTTAAAAGAGCGAGGTCTGTGAATCCTGGTTAAATGGTAATGCAGCGGAAGATACGGTGCTTGAGAGCTGGTTTATATTTATGCAACTTCACTGACTTCACAAAAGTTGCTCCTGATGTATTCCAGGCTAGTTCTGGGGTGTGCTGAATTGGATCTAAGTGCAAAAACACCCTGCAAACAAGTATCAGACTCACCAAATATTTAAAGAAGTTGTGTGCTTCTCTATGGCGGTCATAGCTAGGACTAACAAGGGCAGATCAGGAATGGGATGTATTCAGCTGTGAAATAGCCTTCCAAGGGCAAAGGTAGAAGAGTCATTTTCCAGAAACTTTAGAGACTAGTTGGCCAAAACACTATTAGATATGCAGCAGAGAACAAACCTGCCTTTCCGAATGCCCCCAGCTCTGGAAGACAGAATAAGTGTGCAAATGATTATTCTGTCTCTAGAGTACGTGAACATCTGAGATCTGAATTGCTGCAGGTCCCATTCTTTTTCCCTGGCATCCAACCTACATTTAAATTCTAATTGACTTAGAGTGAAGACTCGTAAAGCTTTCTCTTTTTTGCCCGGATGCTGAATCCTCAATGACAATATAAACTGTGTCATTAGATGTTGGGTGGATGTTGAGCACAAAGGAGCTGGTTTAAGCTGAAAATTGCATGTCTTATCCCAATTAGTCATTCTGCTTAGAAAATGCTCGCAGTGACTCTACTTTTAGTGGGGAAAGACATTAGTATAACTAAATACATCCCCACTGGATATATTTATTAACAGAAAAGTTGATGCTGGCTTAGTGTCGGAGATGTCATGTGCCCTGTTTAGTTTTCTGGACTACTCTGTCTTCTTCCTCCCTCCTGGGAGCAGCTTTTACTTCTTCAGGAAATGAATTATCTGCCAGGGCGCTGAGTGCACTAATTAGACCTTGACCAGTCTCCCAGGGGTATCCATCTACCCTCTGACCAGGGGCTCCATGTAATCTTGGGCCTGGATCTGTGTGTTAGGTGTACCTTTCTCCATCTGTGTCTCTTGGTACCATCTCCTGGATGGAGCTTTGGACCTATATGTTGGGTAGCTTATCTCTAGCTTCGTCTCTGACCTTGTCTTCCTGCATGGACCCTAGATCTGGTTCACCATCTCACCACGTCTGGGTCTGTTGATGAACTGTGATACCAGCACCTGGTTTTGCCCACTCTGTTCAGATCCTATTGGACTATGCACAATAGGTGAGGGTCACCCTCCACACTTTGTCAGTGCAAGCTCTATGACTGTGCAAATTTTGAGTGGGATTTACCTCACTGAACCGTATCCTTCTAATAGGTATCTAACCTAAGGTAGTCTTGGAAATGCCTGGAATAAACGGACCTCTCAAAATCTCTCCCCCTCTCTTCATTGACTGTAGGGTTAGTTTAAAAAAATGCACTTATGTTAAATGTCTTATTTTTGGTAAATAAATTAAATGAGCTGAATTACCACCATCTCCCTTACCGACTTAAACCTGATGTGTAAGTTGTGCTCCAGTTTGTTTTCTTAAGAAAATTGTGTTTACACCTCTACCAGTCTGATTCTGATTGCCTCTAGGAGAACAAATAGGGTTATGTTTGTGTAAGCAGGAGGAGAACTGGATCAGCATTAAAAGTTCCCAATAACCTGAGACAAAACAGCTTCTTCCTCATTACAGTCTGTCACTAATGAGGTGCTTGTGGGCCTTCCAGTCCTTCTTTTGCTGGAAACTAAAAATATCAGTTCTGGTTAATACATCAGAGGGAATCTTGTGCAGCTTGTATCATGTATTATTAGGAATTATTAGAAGCATTTTCCTCTGTCTTGCTGTCTGTCCCTAAGGGTTTCTCCACTCTCCTGTTGCACATTGGCCACAGGGAAGGGAGTCGAGCATGCCATTCGGACTTAACATAATGCTTGACCATTACATTGCTGAAGGACAGGTTGGAAATGAGGACTGTAATTCTGTCTTTTGAGTTTAAAAAGGTTTGGACTCTTTAGATAACAAGGTGGATCCCCTTGCTTAAGCCAATAGAGCTCTCAGGAGCTCACGGCCAAAAGAAGAGATGCATCTCAAATGCTCAGCCAAACCCTTAACTGGATCCCACTACATACAGTAGTTCAGCTTTGGCAGTAAGTCTCGGGAATGCCTGGGAATCTCCTACAGCGTGTTTTCACTTCCCTAGGAGATTTGGTTTTGGTAAGGCCAGATCTCCTGAGGTTTGAAAATAGGAGGTTCCCAGTCCTGTTTCCTTATTCTTTGGAGCTGGACTGCCTGAGAGTCTTACTTCTTCCTTGTTCCTGCCACACTTTCTTGTGTGTGAAAAGGGCACACATATATTTGGGTTTGCTCTCGGAACCATTGCAGACTGACTACCAATACAAAGAAGAGAAGGAAGTAAATCTCTCTTTGTGTTAGGCTTGCCTTGGTCTGTCTAGAGCACCAAGAAAAACTGTTGGGGACTTCCACGTTACTGTTGGCCGTTGTGGAAGATAGCCAAGTACTGTGACAGACAGAAGATTCAAAGCCTTTAAATAGGTTAAAAAAATAGGTTGCACCTCACCCACAGGGGGAAAAAAAATAGGAAAAAGGAAGTTGTATTCTCCCTGTTCCTCCAGAGCAAGTAGCTAGTTGTTGGCAGAGTTTCTCTGCCTGAAGGCGTCACGATATAACGTGTGTCATAATGGCTGCACACCGCCTGCTGTGAGCTGCGGGATTTGGAGAGGAGCAACCCAGCCTGGCCAGGAGAGCAGCACGCACATCTGGCTCCCAGCTGCCGATGTCTTCCTAGTGCCTGGCACTGCCTTCTCATCGAGTGTGAAGGTGAGGTAGGGCTCCTCTGGCAGCTGGGCTGTCCCTGGCTTGTCCCACCATGCCAGCTGTGGATGAGCTTCGCTTCATCACTAAGGGAGTGCAGGAGCAGAGCAAATGAAATGTGTGTGATGGGCAGCGCGCAAGCAGGCAGCGCTCTTCCCGCTAAAATACTCCACGGGGATCCGTGGTGGCCGCTCCCAGGACAAGGCAGCAGGAAAGCGGAAAGCAGGCCTGACTGAGCGGCACGGAGGAGGCAGTAGGGAAGAGGAGGCTTTGATCTCCTTTGCAGTAGAGAGGAAGGGTGCTCCGGTGTTTGGTAGTGGGGTGCTTAGATACTGGGGGTATCTAAGTCCAGTCCCATGCTGTGCATCAGGCTTCCCAAGTTTTTCCCAAGCAACCCCAAGCTTTGGGGTTGTTTTCTCTGAGCCTCAAATCGTTACTGTAAGGCTGCAATGCCGAAGGCTTGTAGACTTTGGGGCATGGGCCTTGCAGGTTCTCAGAAGAGATCCCGTGTTATCGCAGGCAGCTGTAATAGCCATACAAAGCTGCAGTGCACAAGCAGATGGGGGTTTCTGCCCTAACTGGCAGGCTGCAGCAGAAACCAAGCGTTAAGGGTTCTGATGGCCAGTCTCCTCCTCATTTCAGCCTAAACGCTGCCCATCCTATCCTTTATCTACAGAGAAAATCACCCTGGAGGAATGTCCCAGGGAAGCAGTGCTAGTGGTANGGCTATGCGGGAATCTGCTTCCAGAGAAGGTTAACAAGGAGAGGCTCAGCTTTTTTTCCTTGCTCTGTTTCCTATAATGAATTGGGGTCTTCCTCCACTGTACACCCAGACGGAGAAACAAGGGAGCGTGTGCAATCAGTTCTCACTCAGCTGGCCAACGAGATGTGAAATAGGTTCCAGGGTGGATGATACCCTTGAACGAAGTCACGCTGACTTGTTTGCTGTGGTAATGTACGGATGGTCCTTCCCTTAAAGTCTCCCGTGTAATTGAGCTCTGGTGCCTGGTAACTGGTAGCGAGTGAGTAAATTGTTGCTTCCTAATGGAGGTTAAATGCTGTGAGCCTTGTTCACAGCATCTTATCCAATTGTCCCAAGCACTCTCCTTGCCACTGGAAACGCAGACTTCAGGGAAGTCCTGAGGCATGCAGATGTCAGAGGGATTTCTGCCTCCTCTACAGGCATCCCAAATGCAAAATGTTTTCTACTGTGGAAGTCACAGTAGGCCACTCTGGCTATTTCCCATTTAGTTTGGGGCATTTTTGCTCTGCAGCTCAGGCAGTCACTTCCATTTCTTGCTTGGCATGCAGTGAAGCAGCCCTTTTTTTTCATTGACAGCTTTCCTCACTCTGTGTGCTCTCTTCTTCTCTGCCTTGCGTTTATTTCCTTTTTTTTCCTTCTCTCTCCTCCTGTTGTCCATCTTTTCTTTTTTTTTTCTTTCTTCCCTTTCCGCTGGAGTACAAGCCTGGGGGTGTTGCTGCTGGGTACCCTTCCTTCCTAGTGTGTCGCTCATTCATGTTGCCTGTGGTAAGTCACTTCCCCCACCCTGCCTCATTAATGCCTCAATTTCTCCATGGATATATTTAGGATGATAATTAGGTGTTTCACCAGTGCAGGAATTACAGGACTCGAACAGATGATGTTTGCGGCATGCTTTGAGGTCCTTGATACACACTGCTAATGAAGCCCATGCAGTCAGGCTGTGGGAAGACACACAGTGGAATAAAGGCTGCCCCTGGCACAAACTAAAACAAACACCATTTTCAGTTCCCTTTCATGATGGACTTCATAGACTTTGGTAGCCATGGTGTCCAAGTACATAACGGAAGGGGGAGGAACAAACCCCAGACTTTTCCTCACCTTACTGTTCTTGGAGCAGACACAGAAAGCTTCCTCTTGTCAGTTCTGACTGGCTTTTGGACACCAGGCTGGTGGGTTCGCATGGGCAAAACTGTCTAGCCTTGGGAAATTAACTTATTTTAATTTACTTCCAATTAACACAAACTTTTAATTAATTATTAGGCTATTGAGAAACCAAAGAAGAGAAACAATGAAATGCCTTTCCAGTCCCTTCCCCAGGCTCAGCCTCACTCCAACACCTCTCCTCCTTGAGGCCCTCTCCTCGTTTTGACCACACTTTATGCTCAGTCCCTGCCAGTCCTTGGGTGAGGCAAGGGTACACGATGGTTTCTTGCTGCTGCTACTGGTTTTTTACTCTTCTCTTCTCCTGCTCCTTCCTTCTTCCTCGTTTCCTGTTCCAGCCTGGGTCCTCCATGGGCTGCAGTCCCTTCGGGAGTGTCCCTGCTCCAGCGTGGGTCTCCCACAGCCACAGTCCCTCCGAGTACCCCCCAAGCATAGCATGCCTCCCTTCAAGAGCCATTCACAGCCCTGTCCTCAGCAATGTCCCCTTCTAGACATGTCCCCCTATATCTGCTTCTCTGTCCCCTCACGTGTCTCCTTTTGAGCATCCTCATGCTTCCCCCCACATCTCCTCTTGTTTCTCTTCTCACATTTCCCAACATGTTCCTTCTGGAGACCCCTGCCCCGCAGTGCTGCCCTCGCCTACCTCTGCTGCAGTGGGGCTGGGGACCCTCTGGCTGTGGCATTGGGGTGCAGTGGGTCAGTGACAGCTGTTGCAGAGCTGACGGGACCAACTGGGACCAGCATGGAGTGGCCCCTGACCTCTTCCACGTGGAGTACCCTGTGTCCTCCTTGCAACCCAAACTTGTCAGTTATGCCCAAAAGGGATATACAGGAAAAAGAGGGGCAATCCTGCAAGGTGCCAGCCCAGTCCTGCCCCCCCAGTGGTGCAGATACGTGCGTGCTGTGCAGCTGCCGGGCAAGCAAAGCAAATCCGAGCGGGTCACTGGCTAATTGCTCAGTTTTATGATTCCTCTTTCAGCTCTTCCCATGTGCTTTCTGTCTCGTCAGAGGATCAAAACCAGGGTGCTTTTGCAGCAGTTTGATGGCCTGAGAGCTGTTTGCCTGCTATTTTCCAGGGAGTCACCCCTTTGGGGTGGGGATATCAGCTTTTATTTTCCCCTCTTGCCGGGACCCTGATCAGTGCTTTGTTAGTGGGCTGAAGTTTCTCAGCTGGCAGATGCTTGCACGAGAAGGGTGGTTTTGTAGAGGATTGTGCAGATGTTTATGTGTCAGTCCTTCTCTAAATTGGAAGTGACGTGCCTGTCAAAGACGGGCACAGCGTGATCCCTGGGAAGGTGTGGGAGCAACTCTGCGAAAGTCAGCTGAGCTATGCCAAAGCATAAACAGTGCAAGGAAACCCACTGTGACCAAGCAGAGGTACTATACACTAGACAGGAGGTGGGTGCTTCATTTTTCACCCTGTGACGGGCAGGCTTACCTTCATCTCTATCATCCCTGTAATAGATGTTGACCTCTTCACTCCAGCAGTAGAGCTTCAGTTGACAAATCCTGCCTTTCCCTCCTTCCCAGGCAGTCTCTTAGAGCAAAACAAGACCTTTTCATCAACTTTTGGCTTGTTGTTTCAAAGGAAATTAATATCACAAGGTTGTGGTGGCTGTCATCCCTCTGAACCCAGAAGCCTGTTGGCTAATTTCCACCACAATTGGTAGAAGAGTAAAAGCCTCAAGGCTATTAGGGCTCCCATGCATTTTGTGCAAAGTATGAACCAAAAGGAAAGAAAGGCTCTTTTATTACCTCCATGAAGCAAAAACATGAAAGAATGAACTCAACCCTTTTTCAGACATCAGCAAATCAATACGACAACTCCGCCTTTCACAGGAAAGCTGTGGGAAACTAGAAATATGCTCAGAGAAACTTGTGTTATGCTCTTCATCTTTACCTTTGCTTCCCCGTATGTGAACAGATATAACTCCAAATAATTCCTTTCCAAATTACGTAGAGCACTGGTGTAGCCATGGCGTGCTGCCAGCAGAGTTGCAGCACCTCGTGCGCTGCAGAACCCGTGCTGTCTGCGGCGGCAGCCGCTCCTGACGGGAACGTTGCGTTGTGGGATTTCAGCTGGGGAGTTGCTTATGCAGGCTGGATTTGGATTTGAGCACATGCCTCCATGTTGCTGCTGTGCCAGTAGGCAGAGGGTTTACATTGTTCTGAAAAATAAATAGTTGGGTAGGAGGAAAAGATGTTTTCTCGCCAGCGGACAAACTAGGCTGTATCAAGGGGTGGTTCTGGTGTGCACCTAGTCCTAGCCAGACTGAAATTACCAAATCCCTGACCTGTTAGTGTCAGGGGTGGTAGAAATGAACTTCATCCACTCACAGCTGCAAAACAACCCTGAGGAAGGCTGTGACTGTTGGTTATTGGGTTTGCTGACGTCCTCCTATCTCTCTTCTGTCCCACGCGCCTAGACAGTTGCTTTCATATAGTTCTGCTTCTCCAGAGGAAAGACTCATCATATCTGTAAAGCTTTAAATATAGAATATTTACAGAGCAATCTGACACTGTGCTGGCGTGAGGTGAGGGGAGAAAGGTCATTTTCTTTTTCTCTTGTCCCTTTCTTTTATCTGCGAGACCTATAATCTTAACCAAAGCAGCTGCAAACTGCAAGAACATGGAGGAATACACCTCAGGGTCCCTTGTGGGAGCTCTGGCTTTATTGCCTCTGTGCTGTTGAGGACCAGGACCTCGGTGGTATACCTGGAAATGAAAGGGGCGTGCTTGCAGCATGAGTAAGCGGGTGGAACATTGTGAGTCTTCCCTGGGAATGCTCTGAGCCAGCCAAATCCTTCCCCTTTACTCCAAGCTCCTTCCAACTATTCCAACTTTTCACAAACATCTTCTCCCTCTCATCCTTCCTCTAGCTTGTTCCAGCATCCCAAACTGGGGCCTTTGAGCTCTGCCCCTCCATCTAATCTGTGCTTCCCTGTCTAATGGCATGTGCTAATGTATGCTAACAGATGTCTGAGTGAAAATTAGCTGTGGTGTCCAAATCAATTAGACTGGAGAGGCTATGCAGGAACAATTGCTCAATAGGCTGTGTGGATTGGATTTTTTTCCCCCTTTCCCTTTCCTTTCTTTGCAAGAAGTGAAATTTTGCAGCCAAGCCTTTCCCTGCCTCCCTGCCTTGCAAACTCCGCTTCCAAGCAGTCTACCTCTGTGCTTAATGGGTTCTGATCTGGTCTCCAGATGGAGCTGGCTCCACCAGCTGCAGGCGAGCAGCAGCTGCTCTCCGAAAGCAGAGGTACATGCTTCTCCAGAACCTCGCAGCATGGGTACAGCCGGCACGTCAGAGGCAGCTAAACGATCCTGGCGTTTTTCATGTGTTTGCCTGCTTTGCAGGGAAAGCAAATTAGTTTTACAGGATCAACCACTTGCGGAGCAGCATCTTGCGGAGAGTTCAAAACAGGCTAGGGTGCACATAGACGTGTTGGCTCAGAAGTGCTTGAAACCATGGCTGGGACTCACCCGGTATAGGAGCGGTTCTCAGAGAGGTTGGGAAGCAGAGGACATGAATCCTGAAATGTGGTTCCCACACTTTGTGGGCAACGGAAGATCTGCTCAGAGGCATGCTTCTTTGTAGCTTTATTGTGTCTTGGGACAGAAGTCTTTTGTTTCAAGGACCTCGCAGTAAAGCTCACAATAGACTGTTATAGATGCCCCATAGAAGTTTTACTTTTTTTAAAAATTAAACTGGTTTCTCACGTTGCTTGTCAAAGGAATTCAGAATCACGGGCCCAAAATCATTAAAGTTGCTTGCAAGTGAAATACTGAGGTGTTCACAAAGATTGGTTTAGGGGTGTATAGGAATGACTATTGGTGTTTGCCAGCATTCAGTGTCCCATTGGACTATCTTCCTAGTAGCTATGGCTGAATTGGTCTACCCTGCGTGCTGGCCTCAGGCTCAAAGATGAGATCTAGCCATAATGCATAGAGTTGGCCAGGAAAGTCTAGTTTCCATAAAAGCTAAATCTTCTAGGCATAATTTTCTAATTCCATAGGACTGAAAAAGAGAAATGTGTCTGAGAGAAGAATAAAAACAACAACAAAAAAAGAAAAAAGCGCAACTACTTGTATTCATTTGAAGGCAGTTCAGTAGCAGTGTGTATATCCTTGCATTGCTCCAAAGACAATGGGTAATTCCAGTTGCTGCTGTGTGCTCCTGAAGGCTAAGCTGTATTTATAAGGATGCTCAGCAGTGTTTTTCCAGGCTAAATTTACCTGAAATTTGCACTTACATGAAGTGCAAATGCATGATTTGCAATCATCTATAGAAATAAAGGGTGGACTCCACCTCTTCCTTTTGAGAGGTTTGTCTAAAAGCACATGCCATCAAGAATAATTAAATACTTATCAACAACTACACAAAAGTCCTTCTGAACTTGTTTCTAGGTTCAGCTGCCTTTCCTTTAGCTGCACCTACATTTTGAGAACAAATGGCCCTTAAGGGTCTACAGCAAAATATACCATCTCAGACCCCCTAGTTTTAGCACAAGTAATTCTTCATCTCAGCTGCTGAAACTGCTCCAGCGCATTTCTGTTTGCTCCTACCTCTAGTTTTTCAGTATGTTTCTTGTAAGATGGTGCTGCGTGAGGTTGCCAATCAGTGAACCACAGAAGCATTTACTTTAAGTGAGCAAGTACATCGACCAAAGGAAGTGGCTTCAAGTCATTTGTGTGCTTTACTGAACTGTGGCCTAGGTGCATTTAGTCCCGCTCAAGCCCCTTTCTCATTTCTCTGCAAGCTTGCGTCTGATTTCCTACCTACTCTCACCTTTAACTCCATTTTGCTACTACAATTTCCTGGCTTCCCCTTCTCTCTCCCCGCTCCACAGTTAAGTGTCTGTGTTTCAAACAATGTCTCTCTAGTCATTGTAGCCTGCTTTTTCCAAACTGCATCTTGCTTTTGTTTTCTTCTTCCCATTCTTATGTCACTAAGGCCATTTTGCTCTCAAGTTTGTCCTACAGCACGGCATCTTTCCTGTTCAACAGACCCCCTGCCTCTGCTCTCCCTCCTGCCTCCCTCGCCCCCAGCCCCATGCTGTGCCCACCTCTTGCCCCCTTCTGTGTGTGCAGCGATGGGCTGTGAACACACACTAGCGTTGCGCTTGGTTCTGTCAGCTAGGCTTCCCAGGCACATTTATCAAAATTATCCCACGGTTCCTTGCAGTCGAATATTAATAGCGTTCATTTAAAACCAAGAGTGCTGCTAATGCTTTTTTTCCTATGTGCTAAATGGGAGGAAACAAGAATTACCCAAACAAGCACGCTCACAGCAAGTGGGGCTGTTGGGAATAGTTAAAAAGGCAAGTGAAATTGTTGGCAGAGGGGACACAGAACAGAGGCAGCAGGACACACGTGTGCCGAGCGCCCCAGTCGTTTCTCCCGGACTTGGTGGCAAGGCTGGCAGAATGCCCTCCGGTGCCAAGGCTGCATGGTTCTTGCTATCTGAGGCAGCTGTGCTTCAAAGCCAGGGGAAACCCAGTGTTCCCTTTGCTATAACGGCCGAGGGGAGTAAATTGGAGGTGATCTCAAGATGGGGGTGAGAAGGGAAGCTGGAAGGTTAGTTCGGCAACGTGCAAGAGCAAAAAGATTGCCCCCATGCCATGCACCCTTTTGTCTGAAGGCCTGTCTCTGTTCAGAGCTTCTACAACCTTTTGCCATTCCCCACTCACAAGGCCAGCCATGGGAGCTGGTGAAATCCTCCTGCTTTTCTGGTTGCAAGTTCCTGTGTGTCAGACCCTGTATCCTCCTGTTCATCACCTTAGCCCAGCAGCCAGAACAGGATCTTTCCAAATGCCTCAGCTCAGTTCAAAACTGAACCTCCAATGGGTTTGTGATGGAGAAGGTACCCAGGATTGCACGCTGCGCTGGAAAAGACTAAACACACTTTCATGAGTTCCTGCAGGTATGTACCATGCTGCCATCAGACTGAGAGCTACTGCATTATCTTGTCACCCACAGCAAAGGGGTGGTGAGGCCCCACCTGGAGTACTGTGTCCAGGTCTGGGCTCCCCAGCTCAAGGACAGGGAACTGCTGTGGAGGGTGCAGCAAAGGGCTACAAAGATGATGAGGGGACTGGAACACCTCTCTTGTGAAGAAAGGTTGAGGGATTTGGGTCTCTTTAGTCTAGAAAAAAGACGGCTGAGGGGAGACCTCATCAATGCTTATAAATACTTGAAGGGTGGGTGTCAGGAGGATGGGGCCAGGCTCTTTTCAGTGGTGACCAGGGACAGGACAAGAGGTAACGGGCACAAACTTGAGCACGGGAAGTTCCACCTAAACATGAGGAGGAACTTCTTTACCTTGAGGGTGGCAGAGCCCTGGCACAGGCTGCCCAGGGAGGTGGTGGAGTCTCCGTCTCTGGAGACATTCAAAACCCGCCTGGATGCGTTCCTGTGTAACCTGCTCTAAGGTGGCCCTGCTCTGGCAGGGGGGTTGGACTAGATGATCTCCTGAGGTCCCTTCCAACCCTATGATTCTATGATAGCAGTCAACCCAGGCAGCCTGGGGTACCAGGGGTACTATGGGGTACCTTATGGGGAGAGAGAGAGAGGAAAGAGCTGCACCTCCATGGGAATACTAAGAAACCCCCATGCCAGTGAGAGTTCATCCAGCACTGCTTTCTGTCTCAACATCCCTTGTGACAGACCAGGCTGCTCCTCACTCCCTATGAGAGTTTGGTTTCAGCAGCTTACCTCACTTGAGCCTCCTCTATGCCTGGCCAAAGTCAGCTATGGCAGCCCCAGTCACTTGAAGAAGCAGGATCATTCGTATGGCTTCTAGGAGACAGCTGCTTCTCACATGCCCTCCTAACTCATATCCTTGTGTCCTAGGGATACCCTCCAGTTTGAGAAACACCTCAGCCCTTTGGTGCCCCTATCTTCTCCAAGTAAGCTGGTGTCAGACACCCTGGATTTCTTCTCTTACCTTCGATTATTCAGAGACCAGCAATGCTCAACATGTTCATAAATCAGTCCCCCGCTGTTCCTTTGGTTCGTCTCCAAATGCAGCATACAAGCGTTTATTTAGCGTTGTGATATGGAGCAGTCAGGGAACTTAACTTGGTGCTACTATGGATAAAGAGCAGAGTTTGACCTCCTGCCTTTTGGGAATGGCCAGATTGCTGTGCTGGAGAGAGATCCCTGTGATGCTCTGCGAATCCTTCGTGCTGAGCTCTATCCTCCCTTTCTCCTTTCCTGTATTGACCTTTGCTGCTCTGCCAGCTGCCATGTTTAAAACAGCCCAAAGTGCTTTGTGGTTCTCACATGGAGATCTCCAGAGAGGGGTAACTTATGCCAACTGCTTTACCCAGGTTTTTCCTCGTTCTGTTCTGCCTAGCCTGGGGAGCCATCCCTAGCTTGGGGAAGTGGAGGATCAGAAAGAATATCTCAAGTACATAAAAGCACAATGATCAGTAACTCTGTGCAATTAAAAAGGCTGGTCCAGCCTTTCAATGCTACGCTTTATAGTGGCTCTAGCAGTAATGAAGTCATAAAAAAGTTGGTGTAATTGGCATCAATGCAGGCCAGCTCAGTCCTGGAAAAAAGTGTGCATTCCTAAGGAAGGATAGTATCGCTTCTGCTATCTCCAGCCTTTGACATATTCAGTGATAGGAAAAGGAACAGGGACTCAGGGAAGTCTAGGCCAAGGAAGCCTAGAGAAAAGTGTTTTCATTTCATTAAAGATTGTGAGACAGCCAGGACTTATGAGAGGTTGTCCAGTCCCATGAAACCAGGAATGTCAGACCAATATGTGCTAGTGGGTAGTCCTAGGAATGAATGAAAGGGTTGGCATGGGTAGTCCAGGGAAAGATGGTATTTATTTCTAGGGGGAACAAAAGGAAGAGAAGGGAGGCATGAAGATTCGGCTTCACAAGGGGAAACAGCAGAAGTGGTCGTTTATTACTGATATGAAAGTTTCTGGGGCTGTGTATGTAGAGGAGGAGTGGGATGAGAAGAAACAAACAAAAAGCCTTGTGACTTGTGGAGCTTTATGGAGCAAAACTAGATCTCAGCAGAGTTCATTTAAATTTGTGGGTTTATAGCTGTTAATGTGATTCCTAGGGAAAAAAAGATAAGGGCGTTAGCAGCAGTGACAATAAAGTAAATCACTTAAATGGGAGCAATTGTGCTCCCCAGTCTTCCTGCCCACAAGTTTGGTTTGTAAAGTGAAGGACGTGATGATTTTGATGCTTCTCGTTTCAAGCTTTCCCAACACGAAACCCCTTGTGTCTCCTTCCAAGCCACCTTCATGTAAATCTCCCATCAGCTCCGTGGTTACATCAGATTTATACCTCTACAGCTAAGACTTAGTGGCCTCCTGTGCTCCTGCTCCCTCTTCCCTGTTGAGAAGAGTATTTTAGGTACATAAAGCTATGGCTTTTAGAATCCTTTTCATATAATGCTGTTTCCAGTCAGTTTTACTCTGGGATTCTGCTAGGATTTCCAGAGGCTGTTTTGACCAAGTAGAACTTGGTGGGGGGAACAAACAAAACAAAACACAAGACCTTTCCTGCACAGTCGTTTCACAAGAGGACAAAATTTAATTGCAAAGTGAATTGGGGAGATCAGAGCAGCAGTGGCTGCAGGCAGTGAGGGGGAAGTTCAGTGCTAATAAATGAAATGTCCCTGATCCAAGGAGAGAAAATAATCAGCACAGCTATAGGACAAACTTGGGACATGACACCAGGCAGCAGCACCTGTCAAATTAATAACACCCCTTTAATTTTGTCCTGCTATCTTATTAAGCCCTTTTCCTGTACCTAGGTGTTGTGAGCCATGCTGACTCAGGGTAAGGAAGGGAGCAGGGAGAAAAGGAGCTCAGGGAGGAGGTTTACAGCATGCAGAGCATTTTGAGAATCTCCTTACTGACTTGTTGTGTGCCAGGAGGAGACACTACAGTCATTCAGCGAGCCTTGGAGCTGATGCTGGATGCTGGGACCCAAGCATCTCAGAGGCCTCTGGCAGCAAACTCTGCAGCCATGCCGCCTGGAGGGGAGAGTGCTCCCCGGCTACTTCTGCTGTAGTTTTGCTGTCAGGGATCTTGTGTGGTTGCACTGCTGCTTAGGAAGCCAGGTGATGCCTGTCGCTCTTCTCCATGTCACTTGCAGACAGGGATGCTGGGCTTTCAGAATGACACCATCTTTCACATTTTCTTCCTTCCAGTTCCCCGTGGCTGATGGAAGCTGAACCCCTTAGGGTTGAGACACCGTTGCTCCTGCTGGCTCTGGAGAGCAGCGCGGTGCTTCCAGCCCTCTGCCTGCCCGTGCACAGTCAATCAGACGTGCTTCTGGAGCAGTTGTAATATTGGTGGCAGGCGCTGTCCTTTACAGTGGGATCTCCAAAGGCTCTGCTCCTTATCTGGGGAGACGTGAGAGCATTTCCCTGTGATACTGAGGACCAAGACATCCTTCTTCCATGGGCTGAGCCTATCCAAGTGGAATGAAACCATGCACATAGCAGTACGTGCTTTTACCTTCCTTTCTCCCCAGACCCTCCCTCCATTTTGTTATCCAGTGTGAGAAGACTCAGACCTCTGGCTTCTGATACCTGAGCAGGAGAAAGGCTGGACTGTAAGATTTTTTCAAGCTGCACGTAACGTAGTGATAGCCTTAAGCACAGCTGGCCCATGACGGGGGGGCGTAGGAGAAGCAGTGGGAGGGCAGGGAAGGAACAGAGAGGTGGACGCTGGGTGCTGCTAGCGTAATTGCTGGCTTGCCTTTAGGTGAAAAGAGTGCTGCTGCCATTCCCACCGGGGCCAATTTGCTGCTGCTGCTCTTATCTCCGATGTTCATCAGGCTGCAGCTACAAACCTCCCTTGTCCAGGAAGTCATCTGAACCCTCTCTCGCCTCCCCCCACCCCAGCTAATGATGGAAAAGGGGACAGTGCACATTCGTCTGTCAGGACAAGGAGAGCTGTTCTGCTAAATTAGAAATCTAGCTTGAGAAGGAGGAGAAGGAAACCTTAGGTATCAAAGCTAGCGGTCCACCTATTGCAGCTGGGTGCTCTATAGAGGGCTTACGTACCTGAAATCTGGCCTCTCTGGTTAGGTTCTGAATTTGTTACTGGATATTCTGTGTGTGCCCATGTGTTAAAGCACTCAGTTCACAGCATCACACTTTTAATGTGCAAAAAGTACTACTTATCAGAGCCTATGACCCTGGGATCTAAGCCCAAAACTGAAAATATGAGGCCTCCTGACAAAAGCACTCATGTCCTTTGTGGTTTTCGGCAAGATCCGTAAATTCTCTGGACCCCGTTGCTTCTCCCTTCTTCACTTCATCACCTTTAAAAAATGAGCTATACTAACCTACCTCAAATAATGTTATTTTAAGCATCCTGCTTATCATTTTCTGAGGGGAAAAAATATATCTCAGGCTGAGTTGCCATGTTTTATTGAAGCCCAGTTGCAATTTTTTTTTAGTAAGCTTTTAATATTTAATTTTGCCATTTTGCAGTGAACACTATGCAGAATTAAAACCACACTTTAGCAAGTAAAATAATACTTCAGGTTTCTTATTTAGCCCTTAGCTAACTAAAAACCAGACTTCTTAACTTTACATTTGGTATATGTATAGTACAGACTAAGGAACATTATTTCATTTTCCTTATTCCAGTTAAAACAAGTGTGCTGTCCACAGGCTCTAATAAGTCTTCATAAGGGAAGCTTGCGAACAAAGGCTGAGAGAGTCTCTGCCCTGCAGAGTCTACAGTTAAAACAGACCAGATAAAAAAGGAGCGGTACAAAAAAAGCATTGCTACTCCCAGTGAGCCGAGGCATATGGAAACTTGCCCAAAATAAGAGCAAATGAGTGGCAGGGCCTGGCTCTGAACTGCCGTAATCAGTAGAATATTCTATTTTTGATAACTTCCTTGTCTTCTCTGTCCCTTGACACCCCTGTCCATTCAGAATTTTTTAGCATACATAAGCATACATTTTTTAGCATACATACATTTTCTGCTTCTCTTTGCCCAGTTAAGTTTTAAATATCTTAAATTGAGGAGTTAGAATGGGCACAAATGGACCACAGGTGATGGGAAGGAGGGACAGACAAAATTGCTTACTTCTTTTCATTCCTGCTTAGTTATTCTCTTTGGCTTGCTTATTCTGTTTTGTCTTCCCTTACAATTTTTTTTTTAAAAAATGCAAGTACTGAATATAAGGGAACACAGCTGCCATAGGGAATAAGGTAGCCTTTCAAGTATCGTAGTCCCATAATGAGAATGCAAAGTTGCAAGGATTCACAGCCATGAAACAGTTAACACTTAAGCATTTATAGTAAGGAGGGCCAATTCTGGCCAAGTTCTCAGGAGCACAGGGGAGACACTTAATCACTGGGTTAGTTGGGGAATTAAGTATCAAACTCTTCTGTGGCTAACAGCAAGAGGTACAGATCAGTCTCAGCGGAAGGCTTAGCCACATTGGGGCCTACTGTGGAATGAGCATTGAGCTAGTCTGGTGTTTGTGTTGAAGTGAGATGTTGTGCAGGAGCTGTTGTATTGTTCTTTTACGTTTAGATTTAGCAAACCATGACTTGTTCCATTGAATATGTAATCTTAGAGATGCTAAGGAGGACCGTTTTTCCACCACATGGTGCCTTCATGATTTGTCTGAAACTTTACTCTTCTGCCATGTAATTTATCTAGGTCCTAGGGAGTTTGCTGTCACCTATTAGTTCTTCAGCATTACTGTTAAGCATATTGAATGCATAAATTTCAGTGTTCTCCTTCCCTCTTCTTCAGTGTAGTTTATTGGGCCTCAAATGAGGGAAGCATTATACTTGAAACATTATTTAAGTTGATACACTTTAACCCACTTATGAAGATAGATATGGGCTGATGTGCCAGCCCCAGTAACAGATGTACTCTAGATTGGGCCTTAGATGACATTTCCATCTAGTTAATAGCAGGTCAGGCTGCTTTACCATTTACTGTTGTCTTGAGTTTAGACAACCCACAGTTTTACATTCTTCAGTGCTTTGAGAAATCTGATCCAAAGTTGCACACCCATTCTGTCTGAAAAGATGTGCAGGTCTCTTTGCCCCCTGCAATCTTGCCTAACCACGAAGCTGACTTTTTCTCCGGTAGAGCTAATTAACTTGTTCCATTCTTTTCTTTCTTTTTCTGTGCCTAATCCCTGTGTATCCCTTTATGTTTATCTGCCCTGATGGATGTTTGCAGCTCCTCCCAGTTGAGCATCATCCACCACTTTCATTAGTAAGCTACTTCTTCAGGCTCATTAATGAAGATGTTAAATGAAAGCAGACCTCACATGGATTCCTACAGCACCTCACTTACACACCTGCTTACAAGTTTGCTCTTACATGCCCCTTGTCATTATCCCTTGTTTATGGTTCTTCAGGCAATTTCCAATCTGTGACAGTGCTCCTAACCCAAGACAGATTGAATTAAATTTGCTAGCAGGAGTTCATGAAGCGCTGTATTAAACATTGCATCCTCTGAATTCCCTTCAACCATGAATTTTAAAAACTGTCTAAAAATAGAATCATAGGCCATGCCTTGAACATACTGGACCCTCACAAGTTGTAGAGTTGAGGTTTGAGGATAGATGATAAATATTGTTAGCATGATGAATCTGGAAGACTGCCCTGGCTCAGGTCTCATCATCTCCAGAACTGACATTGCTTGTGTTATAATGTCAGGCCTGAGCTACCTGATTTGGATGTTTCATCTGGTTTATAAGCCACACTGGTTTTCCCCTTTGAATTAATAATTTAATTGCTGGTATAAACAGTAAGCCAAATATGTGCTTAACACTTATCCTTGCTGCAGAAGTGGGTTCCAAACTCAGTACTACAGTGCAGGGTGAGAATTGTACCAGTGAGGTTCCCTTCCAATCTTGTTTGAGGAAAAATCACACCTGGTACTAATTCTTCCCCGGTGATCAATTGATTCATCATTACTATTTATTTATTTTCTATATTTCCTACAATCTGCTGACTCTCCAAGGATTCCCAAGAGGTCAATATATGAAACAAGTAAGCCTAAGGGGAGAGAAGAGCTAGTCGATATTCCTATGACTGTTTCCTACATGGTGCATGCCAAAATGGAAGTGGTCAGGAATCTGTTACTGTGAATGATGATTCAAAATAAAATTGTGAAAGTAGTGGTCGGAAAATGTGAGATAGCTTCCTACTGGAAGATCAGTTCTGTTGGCGTCAAAGCGTTTTGCAGGAGTGGGGTGATGCAACAAATTTTTTTGACAGACGAGTGTCACAACAAATCATTTTAACTTTCTAGTTTAATTTCACTAATGTCAAAATGTTTAACTGCAATGAGGCAAAAAGGTTTCATTTTGCTGTACCATTACATTTAATTTTGTTTAGATTGGCACGTTAATTTTGATACCATATATTTATACCTAATGTTGCAAATTGTTACAAAGCAGTGGGAAAGAACCCACCTTTCCATGCTTTTGAAATACAGACTTCAAACATTTGCAGTTTTAATTAGCAACAGTGACCTTCTCTCACTGGGGCAAGTGTCCTACCCCATAGTTTTAATCAGCAACAGTGACATTCTCTCACTGGGGCAGGTGTCCTACCCCAAATATTTCTGCCAGTGCTGCTTTCCACTGAACTTCATATACTTTTGGATTTCTGTGTGCCTTGTCACATATAATTAGCAGCTGTTGAGTGAATTGATCTGTTAATTTCCATCTCACACTCAGATGCATTTAATCCATTAGCTGATGATTTGCAGAGATTTTTCTCCTGAACATTTCCTCACCTGTGTTTTTTCAGTAGTTAAATCGATTGGGTCACCATTACTCACTGCTTGTCCAAGCCCTGTTTCTTTGTTTGCCTCCTTCCAGACCATGTGGTATATTAACAAGCGGTTGGTACTTCAGTCATTTAAATGTCACCATGAATGTCACCTCTTTTCATTTATTTATTAATTGGCATACCTACTATTGAACGGTCTTTCCAAATAAAAGTCGTTCTTCCTTTCTGTAGCCTCCAGCATGATCCCATCACTGCTTCACAATACTTTTATCTGTTCCTTGGCTAGACACAGATAAAGGCAAGCCACCTTTGAGGTGTCCTGGGCTCCTCAGCAGTTCCAGGAGAGCAAGTTGGTCATGGTTGGTTTTAAACAGCTTTTTGAGGAAGGGAATTTTTCTGGCTAATACCGTTTCCTCTGCAAGGTATCACGTCTACAAATTAGATTTTCTAAAAATAGGCCTAGAATACAGGACTGGTCTTTGCAAAAGTACAACCCTGGTCAAACTGTAGGGCGATGAATCTGAAATTCTGGGCTGTTGCTTTTGTATTGTGACAATAACCAAAAGGCTTGAGTGAGACCCAGGCTTCTGGTGTGTATGTGCATGCACACTCACAGAGCTGTGTCAGTCCTTAGTCAAAAGGCTTGGAAAGAGAATGGGCAGGAGAGGGAGGAAAAAGGAGGGGAAAGAGGGCTGGAACAAGTCGCTCAGAGACACGCGATGCTTATGGCAGAGCAAGAAGCTAGCAGTCCTCATCCCCAACCCAGTGTCCCACCAGCAGACCTCAGAGCCACCTGCCTCAGCTGTGGGCCCCCTGTGATCCTTTGGGCAAGTGCCATCACTCTAAGGTGCTTCATTTTCCTTTCCTGTGACACTGGGTTCGTGACACTTCTTCTCATGAACTTCTAATGTGTGACAGAGGATCTCGCATTCCCTAAGAAAGAGACTCTCTGGGCATGGTTGTGAGATCAGCGCTTCCTCAGCCTGGTGGGCTTGTGTGGAAGTCATTAACAGGTGTACCTTCCATATGCATGTACCTCCTCAGCTGGACAGAGAGGCTCTCTGAAGCCAAATTTTCCTGCTTGCTTCCCAACTTGGCCATACACACAGCCCTGCTTAGCTTGCAAGGGACACAGCCCTCTTACAGCCGTGAGCACTGCCACCAGGGCCAATGCCCAGGTGCCAAGAGGTAATGGTGTAGGTGCTATTTTACCCACTCTGGCATCCTGGCGTTCAGGGATTTACATGTGTGTCCCAAGCCTTTCTTTTGTGGGAGGGAGCTAGTGCTGAGCACTGCAAAGAGCTTGTGGGGCACCTTCAGGAGCAACGATGCTCATTAGGGCGTGCGTCTGGTTAGAAGTGACTTGAGAAGTGATTTGGGTACCTTCACATCCTTCTTAAATGGTGGGGCCCTGAACTGCACACAGCACTCGAGTTGAGGCCCCAACAACGCTAAATACAGTGGAATAATCACCTCTTTTGACTGGCTGGTTATACTGTGTTTGATGTAACCCAGGATGGGGTTTGCGGTGATGTCATGGGGAAGATGTCGAGCTTCCCTGGAGGGAGTGTGATGGATGTGGATGGGTGTCCAGGCCTCTCAGAGCTGTGCTGCAGGTTGCCTGCAGGCTCAGCTGAGCACTAGGCTACCTTCTCACTCCTAGTTCCTTTACTGAGCCGTCTTCCCCCTTCAGTCTGTGACTCCAGGGAAGTCTGTGGACTTGAGGAAAACCAAACCTCTTGTCAGGAGAGTTACGTTCAGTATACAGTCCTGTACTGTCCCGGGGAAATTACAAGGTGCCCTCAGAATGAGGAAGGTTGGAAGCCACGAGTTTAGATCATTTAAACTAAGTTAGACGAACCCAAAGATCGCTACTCCTGGAAGGGAAACATCCACTTCACTCAAATGAGGGACATACCAGTAATTTCCCAGTAGGCCAAGCACAGCTTCCACTGTGCAAACAGTGAAGCAGATTAAAGCTGCCCTCAACTTTAATACAGTGCCACAGCCCGAGGGCACTACAGCTGATCTGATTTGGGGACCAGTCAGATCAGAATGGAGCTTGGCTCAGTGAGATCCCTGTTCTCATTTGATATCAAATTGAAGGCAGCCAACAGAGCGACACTGCACAGCTCAGGGGACCCCAGTCCGGACAGCTTTGTCCTGGCTGTTTGGCAGCTTACAAACCGCAAGCCAAATGAGAGCTCCCAAAGATGCCGGGAGTTTCAGGAGCAAATGGCAGTTATGTGTATATGTGCATATGTGAGTAGGTATGTATCTATACATATATACACAGTCTAAGAATGTATATATTTTATATGCATACACACACAGAGATATGCGCATACGATAGTTTTATGCTGTACGTGTTATTTCTCTGCATGGAGTTCTCAAATACTATGCATGTGCACACACACTTCTACCCATACACTTCAAATACCCTGGGCAGTTGTAAGTCTTCAGTCTCTCACTCAAGCTGAAAAAAGTAGCTTCTCCACTTGTGTAGCTGAGTCAGAATTTCTCCCTGTTCAAAGGAAATACCTCTGGTACTTCTGCCCAAGGGAGGAATCTGGGTTTTTTCCTTCCTCCTTGCTTCCCTCCCCTCTGTCCAAGCCTAGGGCATCAGTGGAGCAGGCAGCAGCAGAGGCTGTGGGAGGAATAAATCTCAGAGCAGGCAGTGTCCTCTCGGTGTGATGTTGGTTGAGATCAGGTCGTTGCAAGGAAGGGTCAGTGGACGCATCTCGTCACATAAATGTAAACATCTTTAGATGGCTACAGATGAGGTTACAGGGGGTCTTGGGTTTGGAAATCAACCTCTGCAACTCCTAGGCTCTGTGGCTGATAGGAGAGAGGTTTTGGCAGGAGCTAACCATCTTCCATGAGCACAGGTGTGGCACAAGTTTCCGTATGGGGAATGATGAGCTGGGGGAAAGAAGGAAGGGGAGTGAAGAGGTAGATGCATTTTTCAAAGAACTGGGGCCAATGCTGTTTGATTTTGGGGGTTTGAATAGTAGAGGAAGAACAAGTATGTACTCACCCCTTGTCTGGGTGGCTCTGGGCTCTGCGTTCTGCTGCAGTTGAGGTGAGGAGCAGGTGAGGGCATCGTACCCTTAGTTTTCCCATTCCTCAGTCACATCCAACAGACCTCACTGGAGTTCTGGGGGATTGCAGGAGCCTGTAAACTCCTCTTGTAAGAAATGCACAGGATCCTTTACCAAGTTTGTGACGATCTCCTTAGCTCTGCAGGAAAGCACCTTAGCACAGTGTTTCCCTGGTACAGCCAGCCAAAGCTGTTTGCATCTCAGTGCCGTGTTTCCAACTTCAAAGTCAGCAGAGGGCTTTATCTCCCTGACAGCTTTCCATCATAGCATTCCTGTGTGCCAGAGATGCGGTTTGCATCACTGCTTTCCTTCACGTTCCTTCAGCCCTGCGATGCTGACCATGCTCGGTGCCCTTTGCCTCCCCTCACACCAGGGGTATTTGGCTACTTCTTCTCAACATCTTCCCTTGACACCTCAATGGGGCACACAATACTACACAAAGGCATGTATCTGCCCTGTTCCCCTCGGACTCTGGCAAGCCTTTCCCCTGCATTTCTCCTTCTTGAACCAGGTCTCTATCAATCTCTTTACATTCTGGAGCTTAACTGGGTAAATGGCTTGAATCCAAAACGAGCTTTACTGCCCAGTGATGGGGAAGAACCTCTCCTTCTCCGTTGTCACTGTTTCCCTCCTGAGGTAACTAATAAATTGCTCTGAGTCTTTAAATGGGTGTTATTTCTTCCTTCCATCAGCACTCTCTCACTCTTGACTCACAGTGCAACTTCAGCTTCAATGAATTTATTGGCATGACAAGGTACACAGGTGATGCCAAAGTTGACAACTTAATTCATCAAGTGCTACCGTCTTTCTCTCATCTACACTCTTCTGTCGCTCCTTTCTTCTTTCCCCCTCAGCTCTCCTTTCTTTCTGTCTGTCTGTCTGTCTCTCCCTCTCTCCCTCCTTCTCGCTCTAATAGTTTCCCCAGGTGATAGTTAGCTATCTTACACTCAAGACAGTCTGTCTCTCTTGACAAATGGAGCCGTCAATCAGAGGGCTCACCAGAGACGAAAAGGAATTGGTCTTTACAGCACGTTGGCTATTTTCTTGCCTTTGCAGCATGTGTGGGGATGGGGGTTGAGGGCAACAGTCTTCAAACTGACTTACAGAAGCCATGTTTCCTTTAAGGTTGATCTGGGACTCCAGGAGTGCGAGCTGTTGTGTCACAGGGACAGAGGAAAGGAGAAAAGCCCATCAACCCCAAATGTATATAGGCAGGTAGAAATATCATTTAAGAAGAAATCCAACATCTTGACAAAATCCCCCCAGAGGATAAAGTCTCTGTTAAACAGAGTAGCAAATGATCTCTCCTTCTCGCCCCCCGAATCTCATAATCCTTTGTTGGCATGGCAATTGCCAAAGTATATAAAGAAAGAGACAGATCCCTCAGGTATCTGTCAGCACTAGATACAATCTACCCAGGACAGTGTGTGTGTGGCATTTAATCCTCCATACATCAAGTGTATGCCCAGGATATAGTGTCACACTGTATTTGCGCTGCATCCCTTGTGCCTATTTGTCATGAGTGTCTGTGCCTGATCCAGTGGCAGGTTGATCCATAGTGTGATGCCATCTCGGTTATATCTCTGCTTTTCCTCGGGCTTTGGCAGAGTTTTCATCATTGCGTTCTGATGCAAAGTTTCTTTATTTTTTTTTCACTCTTCGTACTTTAAGGAAATAATTTTCACAGACTCCAGTATATCACGACCATCAGAAGGGAAAGTGTATGAGTGTATCCCTACCATCCATCAGAATCCCTAACTATATTGATTATGCTTCTGTTCCCTTTCAGTTTGCACAATGTTTTGTGGGTCCTGCTTTTTCCTTTGGGCTGATGAACTACAGGGATGATTTTCTCCTCCTTTGCATTCCCTTTCATGTAAAAGAGTGTTTTATCTTTATACCAGAAGTGAAGAATCAGGCCTGTTTTGTCTGCCTTGGATAGGTCTGCCTTGGATTTGCCCTTTTTGCTGTGCCAAGGAATTTTGCAGCATGGTAATTCCTCATAAGGAACTCCCTTTAACAGTCTGGGGCTTTGCAGATATTCCTCCTCTGCTTCTCCTACTTGTCTGTTGGAGCTGTAGATGGTAAGGCATCATACCTCTCGTGACACCAGTAGGGTACCCATCACTGGGGATGCCATACATCTGGCACACAGTAGTTCCCTAAGAGTGAGAAGGGGAACTGAGCCTTAGAAAGGTGGAGTGACTTACTCAAGGTTATAGCACATGTGTAGAACAATCACTGAACCCGGAGTACCAGACCTACTGAGTCCTTCACAAAGCCATTCCTCCCTTCACTTTTAGATAGCATTGCTTACCTTGATAACTGTGATATTACAGGTACTCAGATGTGGATGCGCTACTACAGCAGAGAGACATGGCTTATGCTTTATATTGCACTTGGTTTTTGATCCCCTGCTGCGTTGGAGGTACTTGCAGTTTTTATTACCATTCTCTGTTGATCAGCAGGGAAGATCACCTCATTCCTGCTCTCCAGCCAGTGGCACTGGATTTCTGTGTTGAGGAGTATTTGCTTGCAGAACCTTAGCCGAAAATTGTCGTTAAAGCTGTTGTGCCACTCAACATAAAGGTGCTGGTGAACTCCAGATGTAACCTCGTTCTCCTGAAAGAACAATGCCTAACTATTTCTTATCAGTTTGATACTCAGTATTCTGAAACTTCTTACAAAATGTTGCTGCTCCTTTCTTGTAGGCACCCACATTTATAGCTAACCCAGGGCATCTGACAGCCAGCCTCCTCCTGGCCTTTCAGGAAAATTTGGGTGGCTAATCCTGCTCAGCTCTGGTGGATATTGAGTACCCAAGGCTCTTGTCCCCTGCATTTCTCTGCAATCCTAGCATATAATGTGCTAATTACCTCCATTTGCTAACACTGAGAGACCAGCAAAAATTTCTGTCAGTTTTGAAGAGAGCAAACTTGAACCCCACTGGGAGACGAGGGACAGACAGTGTTTTTATGTGTCTTGATAAAGCTGCAGGCTACAAGGAAGAAGCCTCATGCCTGGCAGCTTGGGAGAGATTCTCCTTTAATTGAAATGGCACCGGTAATGTGTTTACAGAGCAAAGCTCTTGGAATCCATCCCTCCCCTCCCTTGTGGTTGTCGGCACATATACAGCACATCTTTACCACACGGAACAGCGGGGAAAAGGAAACAGTGGGCAACTTCCAAGACGTCAAGGTGCTGCTGCACGTGGCTGAACCAAAACAGAGCACTCGCTTTTGGCAGGGAACTTGGACAGCAGAAACTCTCCTCCCCGAGAAGCCTTGGCTCTCGGTTGGTTTATGGGAAGGAGATCACCACGTCCACGTCTCAGCTCTAGCCAGCTGCTTACTTTTCTTCGAAGGTGCTTTTACTTCAGGAGTACTGCGTTTGTTTTTTCCTCTTTTCTGCTGGATTAGACTGGTGTATGAGCATGTCTGAGAGAAGGGATTCTTTGCTTTGAACTCTTTGGCTTTTCTTTCTTCGATGGCTGATGATAACACCCTGGTGTTTAGAAAATAGGCTGCTGCAGCTATCACCAAGCTCAACAATAGCTAACAATTGAAGGTCTCACAGCTGGCGTTTCGTAACCGTGTGTGCTGGAGAAGGCCACCATCTGTGGCCCAGGCTGAAAAAATGTGGAGTTGCACTTTTAGCCTTTTTCTCACTCAAAATTTTAGTTTTTTTGGAGATGGGGATTTGCTTCAGGTTCATTTGTGCTTGAAATGTTTTTGTGGGGCTTTTGGTGTCGGAAGAGGCAGCTGCTCTCCACGAAGACACTAGTCTTCTGATTTCTGATTTGGCTCCTCGGTGAAGCAGCTATGGTGGTTTGTGTTATAGATTGTCGATCACTTGCTGGATTGGACAAAGTGAATCCTCCTGCTGGGGACACAGCAGTGTTTTCTTACCAGACATGGCCATGAGTTGGAGAGTTATAGATCAAGGACAGTGTACAGTGTTTTACACTCTTCTCCAAATCTGTGCACTTAACACAAGAGTGAATTTTACCCAAAGCATCTAAAGGTCTGAATATGGGATTGTTAGCTTGTTCTATCTACTTTTGACTGGAAGCAAACCCAGCATTTCCAAAATGCTACACTAGCTTTCTGCTCCTGTAGAGACCTGAATGTAATCTTGAAAGGTGGTTACAACACCCGCTCCATTTTGCTCGTTTCAATGCGTAAGGAAGGAGAGCCCGCTAATAGAAGATGTTTTACATGTACCACATGCATTCGATTTGAGGGAGAGGCTTGTCACTGAGAAGCTGTCTGTCTCAGCTGAAACTGAGCCAGACTCTTGGGTGTGTGGTATGCACAAGACACTTAGAGCGTTGTATTCACTGCCCTGTGGCTTATCGCAGAGGCTGTGGGATAAACCATGGGCAGCCAAAGGAATCTGAGAACAGGGTTTGGAGAGAGCTGCATTTTCTTTTCAGCCTGTGTGTGGATGTCCATCGAGTGGTTCATGAAGGCTGTTCTGTTGGTTGTGCCATCTGTCCCTAATAAGATGAATATAAGCAACAGCTTAATATTGGAAAACAAGCAAGCAAAAAAAAACCTTTGGCTCTGTTTCTCCTGCATGTAAAGCTACAATGGACAACCTCATCTTCATCCAGAGTGGGGTATTAGCTGAAATGAACTTCCTCCCCTGCTTGCCTAATCAGGAAAATCCCAGTCATCTTCCTAATGCCTAGAAACCCTCTCTGAACCTGTACCTCTTGCCCTGGAATGACACAGGCTTTTTTCTCTGTGCTTTCGTCTCATACCTGGCCTTTGCTCCCTAGTCTACTTCCCAAAGAAAGAGTTAACAGGCAGGAGCCAAGGACTGCTGGGACCGAGTTAAAAAGCCACAATCTGTATTTCTTCTATATATTTGAATAAAGTGTCTCTGTTCTGGCTGCAACACTTCCTTGAAGTCATCACCCATTTTTGGTGTATAAGAATGTGTCCAAAGGCCATTAATAACAAAGGAGGAGCTCCCTGGGCTCAGAATCAAGCCCTAGAAAGGCTGCATATTAGGACTCAGCTGCATACCATGTACATCCAACATGCCTAATGTTTCTGTGAAAAAGTTTTCCTTAACAAAACTCTCAGAGATGTCTTTGGAGGACCTGGACACTAAGGACAACTTTTCTCACAGAATTTCTTTTCCAGGGTGTCTGATTATATCTGCAGAAGAAAAGATTTTGTATTGTTTCAGTCCCAGAAGTAAATATTTGCCAGATTTAAAAATGGTCTAAGGGAATATATAAACACACTTAAAACCAAGACCAAAAGCTGTGTACATCTGTAGTCCTGAAAGTGTTTGGGATTAGGCGGCATTCCAAGGGTTAATCCCTGGGGATTAGCATGGCAAGCACTCCTGTTGTTGTTTACACACATCCTGTGAACAAGGCTGTGTTTTCACAGCAGGCCTCTCTAGGAGGGTTAGTCATAAAGCCTTGCAGTCAGTTTTACAAGCGGAAAGAACCAGAGCAACATGAATGGCAAATGCACGGAACTGTCCTTTAAAGAGATGAACTGCAGATAAGTGGATCACTGCAGTCCCGGCATAAATTTGATAAGTTAATAGAAAAGAAAAAAAAGTTTTGTAGCAAATAACAAGTACTTCATATCCACAGGTCCAAATCTGGTGATAAGGGGATATCAGGCATATCCTGGCTCATGCTTTGTGCTTTCATTCACATGCTAAGCATGTATCTGAGAACCTGCTCTCCTGGGCTGCATCAGGATCCACAAATGCAGGTTTGTGACCTTGTGCTTGACCAGCAGGACACCAAAAAGCCAGGTGTGGGTGAAATGCTATCAGGCCAAGGCTGGGGCTTGGCTTGAGATTTACGCTGAGCTTTTTTTTCCCCTCTGTTTTTCTCTCGGTCAGGAAGTGAAATAATTTCTCTCTTGACAATTTAATGGAGACAAGTTTAAAAAAAAAATATAATCAGTGGGAATGAGTATAAGCAATAGAGCCCAGTTCTGTGCTGACTTTTCCAACAGCTCATGGATGGGATAGTCTAACAGGTTTGCACTCCATCCTTCTCTCTGCTAAGAAACAATGTACTGGAAGTGTTTGCCATGTGATTTTATGCAGAGAAATAGGCCAGGCACTCAACTGTATATTGGATGAGGCAGAGCCTTCCTTTGGAGAAAATGATTTGACTTATCAGCTCTTACTCTCTTTCAAAAAGGCCTCCTTTGGCCTGGCCTCTCTTGGCACCAGCAGCAATGCTCACATGGGTGGACATCTGCCACATCGGGGCAGAGCAGGGTGGGGGCACACGGGGGTTGGGAACTGCAGATCTCTTCAGTGGTTTCAATGCTCTGTCCAGGATAGACCCTTCCCTAAAGGCCACCAGGGATGGATGTGGCAAGACACACCCTTTCAAACAATAGAAAGAAGCAATTTTTACACCTTGTAAAAGCACTGTAATGGATTTTGAGAGGTTTTTGGTTCCCAGGGGATTGAAAAAACCCAAAACCATGCCTTCAACGTTTGCCTTTACTTCACCAGAAGCTTTAACACCAAGTGAGGCGCTGGTAGGGTAAAACAAGCCTAGCAGCGAGGAAGGTTAGAATGATGTTTCAGAGTCTACTCTCTTTAGTGAAGTTCAACGACTTCCTTCTCTGCCCTCCCACCCTGTTGACAGCTTTGTCTCCATCTGGTTGAGGCTGCAGCATGAATCAGACCGTAAAAAACACATCTTGGGTCTCATGTCGCATTTTGTCTGCAAAGTGCTTCAGAAACATTAGTATGCTGCATCCCAAAGGGTGTCTGGATTTTACTTTCCAGCCCTCAGCCTGCTCCCTTTGCGGACTTCAGCAGCAACAAGCTGTTTCTTGTTATGCTGTAAAGAGCTGTGATTAGCCTGCTGCACACATAAGAGGGAAATTAAACCATTTAGTTGTGTTTAGTAGCTCAGCCCCTTCTTCAGGCCCTCACTCCCCACTAAACACTTTAACTAAACAATGACTAATGAGGCCAATTTGCTGTCAATTAATTGCCCCAGGAAGGGACCCCTAATTGTGGTGAGCAGAGGTGGCAGCTCTAAAGCTTTCAAGGGCCATGTGATGGTCAGCATCCCCCCTACCTCTGCCTTGGGGCTTATTAGCTTTTTTGTGTTTGTTGCAAAGTGCTGTTAATTGGGAGCTGGGGACAAGGAAATGAGAACTCTCGAGGCTAATTGATAGGCACCTGCAGAGGGCTTTAGTGGCTGCAAAGTTCCTTTGACTTTGGAGAGAAGTCCTGGTGTTTTCTTTTTGCCCTGAAAGCCAGGGGCTGCTGTGGATTAGTGGGTGGGAGTCTTAATTTCCTCCAACAGATGGGGGTCCTACTTGCCAGTACAGATGAAGGTAAATAGGCTGGAGGAAGCAACTGACTAATGAGGGTATATGGAAGGGGTTGTGGTGATGTTCTCCATTTGTATCCAAGGTGTCCTTCTTGGGACAAGCAGTTAGAGCACTTAAATGGAGCTTATGGGCTTTCTTGTTTTCAATACTGTTTGCTTCTGTGTCTTGGAGGGATTAAATAGCTTTTGCTGTATCTTAGGTCTGTAGAGTGGCAATAAGAGCTCTGGTGTTTTTTTTAAATGTATTTTGTAACTTACTGATAAAATACCTGACTGTTAAGCAGTCTTGTTATTTCAGATTGAGGAGTATCTGCCCCACAGTATAATATTGCATCTAAGGGTTTTGTGCAAAGGTCTGTTTGTCCAAAGGGAGCAGTCACCCTATCTGACTGTGAACTTCATGTGCGTGTGTTTACAAGGCTCAGAGCTGTCTCCCAGCTAGATCTCCATGTCCCTATGTTCACGTTTTCCATGCTGCCATACCCAGTTCAAATACATAGTCATGTGCTTCCTGCCCTTGTCTCGCAAACCCACCCTCCTCCTGCACTGAGGTCTTGTGTGAAGCGTCGTGAAAGTAGAGTGCAACCAATGCAGGAGACAGAAATTGCTGCCCCATGCCTGTAAGTACCACTTATGCTAAGCAGTGGTTCCCATTCCTGCCACTTTGTGCCTGTGCTGTGTCTAGATGCTTTTATCAAAAGGCAGGTATTGGAATCATTTGGGAGCTGTGGCATGACTTACAGTATAAGCTAAATTAGGAAAAGACCTCTAGAAGCATTGCTGGTTATACCCTTCAGCAAGGATGGCCTTGATGCTTTCTTGTTCCATCTCCCATTGAAATCCTGGGAAGGTACTCAGGAGCTGGCCTGCTTGATGTGAACTCACATCTCTTAACCACTGGCCTGACTCATTTACTAGGAGAGTAGGGGTGTAGCCCCACTCCTTGCCTGCTTCCATAGTTTTGAATGATAAAGCTGATCCAGCCTGCCATTACGATCCCAGGTAATATCTCAGGAGGAGTTTTGAGCTCTGAAGGGTTTTGGTCATAGACGGCAAGGATAACAACAGCAGACGTTTGCATGTTCTCTTGTTTGTGGTTTCCTTGCTGCCTCCCGTATGCGGCCCCTGGTTTGTAATAACTGCTATAGCGGGTGTTTTTCAGACATGGTAATGTTTTGTAGAAACAAATCACTTGCTTTCATCTCGAGAGCAATAGTGATTGCGCTGTGGGAGTGTGCTCTATTTTTCATGTCTCAGTCTTTCTTATTATTTAAATTAATGTGAGTTGCAGTTGTCACAAAAGTGAAGGATTGACGGCAATTAAATAGAACAGGCTTGGTGCGAGCAGGTTCTGCGCAAGCCTGTGCTACCCAGCTCTGTCACTGCGCCTTGCCTGGGACTTGGATTCCTGCACCAGCTCTGCCCTTGCAGCCCTCCTGCCCTGCAGCTCCCCCAGTTCTCCCAGCTCACAGCATCCTGCAGCATCTCTGCCCTTGCCCCACTCCTGCCCTGCAGGCCCCCTGCTCTTCCAATGCGAGCTTCTCAAGAAGAATGGCTACGGGTTACTTTAGGCATTGTTATTTACTGTCAGTGACGTGAGATGAGATGCTGAGCTGGCGTCAGGCTTGTCCTGTAAATGTGAAATGTAGAAGAAACAAATATGTGAGTTTCAAGCCATTCTTCTCAGAGCTCATTTCCAGCCCACCAGAATCTGTCCCTGGTGCGGGTAGGGTACCCTGCCTCTGTGGGGATGGGGCAGTGGGGTACTACACTTTCTTTCACATCGGTCTCTGCTTCCCACCCCATCCAGGGGGATCCTAAGCACAGGGTAATGGATACCTCATATTACATTTATGCTGAAAAGGAGAGGGAAACCTGGCAATTTTATCCTCATCAGTACCAGAAAGCCTGGCAGTGCTTTCCCATGGTCCCTGCAGAAGGGTCCAGCAGCAGCCTGCTCTCCTCTAAAGGGACAAACTGTTAGGATGAATATGAAAACACCTGAAAGCGCTGTCTAGCTGTAATGCTTCCCCTGTTGTGGGTCTGCAGGCTGTGGTTTTGCCTGTGCTAGTGGTTCAGAGAGGCCAGACACAAAAGGGTTTCCCAGTTGAGGGTCAACAAGAGGTGGCGGGGCAAAAGGAGGCCGTGACACCCAGAAGATCCTGGTCCCAGGAGGTTTTATTCTCAGCAATCCTTCCGTCAGTCAGGGAACTGTGAAAACATAACATAACCCACACATGGGAAAAAATAATAAGGTCAAAGCTTCTCATTTGAAGATTGTCCTAAAAAGGTGTGTGCAAAGTAATGACAAGTGCCAAGGAGGCAATGCTAACTGTTGCTGGTGCTGACAGTTTTGGCATTTTAACATGTTGGCTTGACACCCTGAAAATTAAAAGTCTCTGACTTTTTATCTGAGTGGAATTACTGTCCACTAAGATCCAGTCATTTTTAATGCTAGCTGGCTTTGGATTCTAGGGAGTTGAAGCAAACCAGGTTTTAAATTCACAGGGAAGTTATTGCCTGCCCTATTCTCTCTCCTTTCAGCCTTCCCTTGCCCTCGGATGAAGGTGGCGGCTGATAGGAACCAGCCATTATACTCCTAACAGGTTTTCAGCCTTGAATGCCCTTTTCTCCCTCATCTGAAAAAGTAGCGAGCCAGATAGGACCATCTGGACACATCTCTTGGGCATTTGGTCTGCATGGTCAGACCTGTTTGTATTTGCTGAGTTTACTTGATCCTCAGTGAACTAAAATGACTTGATGGCTTTAGAAAGTGGCAGGGTACACATGTCCTAACTGCAGCTCTGTTGCTAGTGCCCCGTAGTTGCTTTCACTGCTCTCTCCTTGACTGTGTTGGCTGTCATCACACCACTCTTCTCGAGCCTCGGACTGGCCTACAGCTCCATCTACTAGTCCTGCTTGAGCTTAGTCCTTCTTGGTTTGTTGCGTGGCTTTTTTCCCGATGCGAATGTTAATCCCTTGAGGTTAAGATAAAAACCATAAAACGTGGTCTAGCCAGTGGTTCTGCTCCTGGGCTCTGCTTACCCGAGTTTGCCAACTCACCAGAGAAGCTGCGCTGAGGCTCCAGAGTCACTATCCTTGTGTCCCATGGCAGAGAAGCCGGGCTGCAGCTCTTGCAGAAACAGCAGTCTCTGCTGTTCTGTCCCAGACTAAGCCCCTCTGCCCTCTCCAGTGCACCTTGGTCTCAGATCTGAAATGCAGTACGTACTACTGGTAGCTCTGCTGCTACAGGACTGACGTGGCCCTCCGAGGTGCTTTGTTCCCTGTAGTAAGAGTAGCAGTTTGGATTTCTGCACCAGAACTTGCAGGGCTCTCCCGGGCTGCAGCTCTGCTGGCTGCAGTGATGGGTCTGTCTGTCCTGAGCCATGAGACGGGGGTCTTCCCTCATCCAGTGGGACAGAAAGAACAAAGAGAAAGTGCTTCTGAGTCCTGCTGACTCAGTGCTGAGCCAGAATTCAGCGTGATGCTACAAGCCACCTCTCTGCTTTGGTGTGCCGTGAAACATGAAGCCACAAGCATTTCTTGGAGGATGCAGGGTATTTAATTTCCCAAATGGAGTATTTCCTTTCTGCTGCCCTTTATACAGCTTTGTATCCTTGGTTGGCAAAGTATTTGCTTACTTTCCAAGAGCACTGTGTGATTGTTACTTTGTGCTGCCAGGCATTTGCTGTGCAGAATGGGTAGGTGATAAAGGGGGAGGAAGCACAACATGGATCTGTAGTCAGTGAAACTCTCACATACCCCTTGATATTGTGGGATCAAATTCTTTGACAACAACAGCGTTCTTCAATATTTTGGTTTTGGTTTGTTCTGTTGCCTCCTACATCTTCCTACGTGCACAGACACACTGCCAATAACTTGCAACAAATCAGCGATGTAAAATGTAGAAACACAGAATCACAGGGTTGGAAGGGCCCTCTGGAGATCATCCAGTCCAACCCCCTGCCAGAGCAGGGCCACCTAAGAGCAGGTTCAACGGGAACCATTCNATTCCTCACTTGATCCTCCTCCACCCAGGGGAAGTCTTCCTTTTTTCCCTTTACTTTCTCCAAGGCCTGGGGCTCTTGAGGGCTGGGCTGAGCAGTAAAGACCGAGGCAAAGAAGGCATTCAATAACTCCGCCTTCTCCGCATTCTCCATCACCATGGCTCCTGTCTCATTCAACAGTGGGCCCACAACTTCTCTGATCTTCCTTTTGCCTCCAATATACTTGAAGAAGCCCTTCCTGTTGAGCTTGACATCCCTTGCCACGTTTAGTTCCAGGGTGGCCTTGGGTTTCCTCGTTTCATCCCTGCACGCTCTGGCGGCATTCTTGTAATCTTCCCAAGGGATTAGGCCATTCTTCCACTTAGTGTAAACTTCCTTCTTCCACTTGAGCTTGTTCAGAAGCTCCCTGCTCAACCAGGCAGGCCTCCTGCGTCCCTTGGCCAATTTCTTGCTCTTAGGGATGCACTGTTCCGGAGCTTGGAGGAAGTGGTCTTTGAACACCAACCAGCTCTCTTGAGCCCCTTTGCCACAACCCAGAATGCTTGGTCTTTGCTGCAAGGGCATACTGATAACTTTTGATGAACCTCTTGGACCCACACATCCCCTGGACTGCTTTAGCCCAGCACTTTCACCCTTCCAGCAAATATCAGGGTGGTTGAAGTCCCTCACTAGGGACTTCATTGTGAGGCTGCTTCTATCTGGCTAAAGCAGTCTTTGTCCACTGCCTCTTCTTAATCAAATGGTTGGTAGCAGACACTAAACAACAGGGGTGACACTGTGATGCCCTCTAACCCTTACACCTAAACTCCCAGTCAGTTCAGCACCCAGAGCTGGGTGCACTCCAGTCACTCCTTTGCAGAGAGAGCACCTCATTTCCTTGCCTGTCCAGCCAGTCTTTCTTGAAAAGCCTTATCCATCCTGCACAGCACTGCCAGTACTGAGAGCTGTCCCACCACATCTCTGTCATCCCAACAGGTTTATAGCACTGCAATTCTGCATGACCATCTAATTCCTCCTGTTTTTTCACCAGGATACTTGCACTGGTGCACAGGCATTTGAGGTGTGCTGTCAGCTGTCCTCCTTTCACAAGGGCAGTGCGAAAGCCTTCCCTGTTGTGTTTGGCCCCCATCTGCTTTCTCACTACCCTCTGTGCTGTCACTTATCCCCAGATTATGGCAATATTTCCCCAATGTGCCTAGTTTAAATCCCCCCTTGCCTAGGTGAGTGAGCCTGTCAGCAAAGACATGTCTGCCTCACTTTGTTCAACAGGTCCTGGTCCTCCTTGGGAGCCCCTGTTCCTCCAAGGGGGTCCCATGGTCATAGATGCTGAAGCGTTGACCATGAGTTAGGGGCCTACAGAGAGGGGATAATGAGCTGTGTGTTGTAAACAATATTCCTACAAATCCAGTAACACAGCTGGAAGTAGTGAGTTGCTCTCTTCAAGCTTCATTTCCTCTTCCCCACCTAGCTTGTAGGCAGCTTTGCCTCAAAAGGACCATCAGCCGCTCCTGCCAAGGGGGGAGGAGGGGAGGCTGCTGTCTGTTTACTCTGTGGTAAGCAAGCAGAAAATGATGCTGTTTCATTCCTTGCTGCACACAAATTTGGAAGCTGAAAATACATTAAAAGAAAAAAAAATTTAGAAGATTCCTTTTTTAGTAGAAGTCCCTCACCACCGTCAGGGTGTGAAGCATAGAAGCAAGACATGGATGTGAGAGGAGAGGCTGCAGCAGCCTGATCTGCTTAGAGGCCAATACACTGGCATGCTCCACACCTGGAGGTACCTGTTCAGGTCCCAGCGTGGTCACTTTGGTCCCGTGACACAAACTCAGTTAGCCTGGAAGGTATTTAAGGATTCTGAATGCCCAAATCATGGCTGGTCTTGTGAATCTTTAAAGACCCTACCATGCTTTTGGTGCTGTGCCATGTGGGGTGCGGTCAGCCAGAAGCTACCTACTGTGGGCAGCCCACTGGGGATCCCTCTTGGCTGAAGGATGTTGCAGAAGCCTTCTCACTGTCACTGTTGTGCCTTCCTCCAGCAAATTCCCATTAGCCATGGCGCGTGTCCTTGCTTCTCATCTTGTCACGGCAGGTGCAACAGAAATGAGCTTAACAGCTCGCTGGTTCAATTCCCAGTGAGCATTTGGTTATGTGAGCAGCAGTCATGGCTAGCAGCATGGGTTTTATCTGCCCGTGGAAGGTAGCATTAACTAATACACCCTCCGAGTCAGTGCCTTGAGGTCTGGCACCCTGCAGGGGGACGTAGAACTGCATCTGGGACTGTCTGGAGTGTGAAAATGGGTTGGGACGGTGCTTGGAGCCTGCCGACTCCTTGTGTGCAGCCATGGGGCAATCATGCAAGTTCTTAGAGGTCATTTTATGAAGGCCCCCAAACATGTCCAACCAAAAAGCATCACAGTTGCAGCAAAGGCCATTTCTGCTTGCAGATCCTTGAAGCAGTAGTATATCCTGATACTGTTTCAGAAACCCAGGTAGTATGAGGAGTGCAGACTGTGAGAGGAGTGTGTGGCTGCTGCTGGTTAATAGGTAGGTAGGTTAACAAGTCAGACAGGCTGTCCTCCAGAAGTCTGGGTAATGAGGTCCAACTTTCTTTTGTTTTCACAGTTCCACCAAAGATCTCCAATATCTCCTCGGACATCACCGTGAATGAGGGCAGCAACGTGACCCTGGTTTGCATGGCAAATGGACGTCCTGAGCCTGTCATCACCTGGAGGCACCTCACCCCAACAGGTAAGAGACCGAACTGGACTCGACTGTGCTGCTGATCTGTGAGCTGTAAAGTAGTTTCCTTCTCTTCCAACATCAACAGAAAATTTCAGTAGCAATACAGGCAACTGTAAAAAAGCTACAAGAATCTTAAATGCACTACAAGCTTGTTTTGCAGTGTGATTTCCCAGGCATGATAACCAGGTTGTCCAAGGGAACAAATGAAATTACCTCAGTAGGTGCTCTACAGAATTGGGCCTGTAATTCTTTTTAGATTTGGTCTTCATCTAATTGTCCAGGTCTCTACTGCTGGTAATGCACAGCACGGTGGTGGAGACAAAACACTGCTGGTGCCAGAAAGAGGGGAAAGGTTCTTTCTGAAAACCATGGCATTTGCTTTCCCCTGATTTCCCTTAAAAGGGAGAGGCAAACAGTGGCACAGATTATTTCATATTACTCTTCACTTTGGCAGACAGTCTTCCTTATGTCTTGTAAGGTAGGTAAAGAAGGCATTTGATCTTCAAGATGAGTGAAGAGTAGGGTGGAGGCAGAATAAAGAGGAACTCACCAGCTTTGTTCTGCTACCTAACTGTGCCTTCCACGCTTGAGGACATGGCAAGCTTGGAAAGAGAATATCCTTTCAGTAGTCAGACTCCATGGGGTTAGCATCTTGGGTTGCAAGGAAACCTTCACCCCCTAAAGATTTATAAGTGGGATGGGAACAGGGATAGGTTTCTCTTCTTCTGTATCGTGTCCTTTGAAGAGAGAACTCTCTACCTGATTTCTTTTGCCGTCAGATATTCTTTCATCTAAAATGTGTGGGGAAAGCATTGATTAGCTCCCTACGAATAGTCTTCTGTGATATTCCCATATATGTAAAGGGTTAAAGAGGGCTTGAGGTAGGTGGAGTACAAGCTTTCTGTATGTGCTACAGACAATCAAGCTATCTACTGCAATTCAGCAGCCAGAAAAGGGGAGAGCATTGCAGAAAGCAGGTTGGAGAGAGAGAGGTAGAATGACACATTGGAACAGAGCTTAATCCAAGGGCTTCATCCAGAAGCCCCAGGATTTGGAGCCTGTGGTTCAGATTGGGGTTACTCAGATTTCCCAGCCAAACCAAAGTCCTGCTGAGCTTTCATGTATATGAAAGCCAGATATGCAATTTGTATTTCTGGCCCATTTCTTGCAAAACCAAAAGAAGGAAGATGGGGAAAGACTGCCAGGAAGAGGTGGGAGGAGCAGAGCTGATGAGGGAAGCACTACTCCTCTCTGGTATTAACACCACTACCTGACTTTCCTCTTCTGCTATTTTCAGTATTAGGTATGACTGTGCCATTTGATATATAGAGGAATAGAACCTATTTTTTCCACCTTTAATTATGGATATAGAATCTTCTGGCTCTGGAATTTTGTCTCTTAAGATTTATTTCATATCAAATCTTCCATTTTACTGCTGCACCAGTCTTTCAGTCCTCCATCTGACTCTTCCTTGTATTCAGGTAGGAGACACTCCATAGCTATTCCATGAGCACAGCCTAACATTGTCCAAGTTAAAGGTGTTACAAGGATGCTAGCTTAAATCTTCATAAGAACTAAGGCCTGGTACACACGAAATGTGTTGTTCAAAGCAGTAATAAGAAGATTCATGTCCTGACTCATCACTTTGGCTGCATGTTCATGCTTTGTGTTTTTTCCCCAGTTGTACCGCCTACTCCATTGTATCAGATACAGACTTCTTTTCTCCCTTTTAAAAATGCTCCTGAAAGCAAATCTTCATTCTGGTGAGCAACAGGACTGGGGAGTCCCATCCCCCAATTTTCCTGGGTCTGTTGTTTAGTTTTCCAGCATGCCCCTTCACACTTTTTCTCCTCTGCTGCATGTCTCAGAGGTGTTGCCTTGTTAGCATCCCTCAGTGCCGTCTCACTGACCCCCTTCCAATCCATCCTCAGTTCTCCCCTCTACAGTGAAGCCTGCCAAGCACCCGCTTCCTAACTGACTGGAGCCAGGGATGAAGGGCAGGCAGTCCCCCGTCTGTCACCTCCATGTCTCACTGCTTGTTGTTCTCTCTCTTTTTCCTTATCTCAACCCATCTGTTATCTTTTACGGGTACAGAGGAGCTGTTTTCAGGCAGACATCAGGTCTTTGAGCAGCATGTAGCCCAATAAAGCGCTTGTCCCAAAATGGGGGACAGAAGGACCTCTTTAAATGTTTTCCTTGAGGTTGACAGTTAATATAAATTCCAAATCTATTCCAGAGCTGCTGCAGTTAGAAACACATCTTGTCTTGGAATCTCCCTTTTCCAGAACTGCAAGGCATTTTGGCTCCATTTATGCTAGTTTTGAAGACATCTGCTATGCACCAAAGAGCTATTTTTGATCATTGTAAAGGTTTCTAAAATATATCTCCTTGGATTTTTTTGCAGCTAAACTCGTGACTGCAGAACCGGAAGAATGAGTGTTACTGAGCCTTTGTAGGAGGTTTTGAATGGACAGGTTGTGAAATTAAACCAGCATTGGGGGGTGAGAGGGCCAAATTACTTTTTCTTTGTGGACTCTCCTCAAGGAGTTCATTAGCGAATTTGTCTGCTCTTTCTTTCATTCATTCACTTCATCAATAGTGTTGTCTAATTACCTGAGTTGGGACTACAAAAATTGTTTATTTCTTGCTGGCTGGGAAGTGGAAGATACAAATGCAAAGGGAAAGCAGTGTTGCTACTTATGCAAAGGTGGCAGGATGCATATGATAGTTCATTTAAATGCTTCTGGGCCTCAGGAGTGATCATAGCCCACTCACCTGCCTATCTGGGAATTTAAAAAAATCGCTTTATAAAATGCTATATCACTTCCTTTGCTGGTCCTTCAGTGAGAAGTTGAACTAGGCATTTTTCTCACATCAACTATAAGTCCCCAAGCCCTGAAGCAATTCTCTCCTTACCCTGTGAGATAGCTACAGTGTGGCTGAGGTTGTTGACTATAGCACTGACACCTGTGAGGAAGGCAGTTAAGGGGAAGAATACTTTAGTAATTCTGATGGTGAATGACAACACAGATCAGCTTTAATTTAATGAAAGCAGGAAAGACATTCCTTGGAACGATGCAAGTCCTTGCTCTCCACTTCCTTTCCTCTTCAGGTCATTGACTGATTGGGTTTTGGCAGAGCAGGTGGAGAGAGTTAACCAGACCCTTTTCTTCCTTATTCGACAGGCTACTGTGCTGTTGGACATTGTCAACCTGGTCAAACTAGTTATGGATAGTTTAAGAGTCATTGCCTGGGAGCACAAACAGCTTCATTAGCTCTTCTCCTCCAGCCAGCAGAGCTCTCTTCTGGGATCGCTGACCTGCAGCTTCCAGCAACAGGCCAGCACCTCCCTGCTCATAGTCTCATCCCTTTCCTGTGATTCAGGACATAGCCACAGGCTTATTAAGCCTGCCTGCACTATGACTTTTGCCATCCCAGTTTGTGATGGTAAACCATGGAAAAGACCGTAGCAGTCCTCTGAACTGGATTTGTCAGGAAACTGTGATTTGGTCAGTTACAGTGTGGATGAGTATTGATAATTTCCTACACAGACTACAGGAGTTAGCACTTGTCAGCATTAAAAATATTCCACTAGGGGATATATTACAGTCTCTCATCTCTGAAAAGGGACAAAGTCCAGATCTCACCCTCTGTGATGTTGTATGAGGGGTATTATCCTATTGTTTTCTTCTCCTTAGTATTAACTCATAACCTACATGGTCCATGGCCTGCAAAGGTATAGATTATTTTTTCTTACTGAATGCAGTCCAATCAAATTTCCAGTAGTTGCACCACCGCCTGGACGGGGTCCCAGCACAGGGCTAGGTATCATTTATCACGCTGACACCTTCTGTGTGGGCTACCACAGGCAGCCTACCCATCTATGGCTAGTTATGTTAGGAGACGCTCTATTTTCCCTGTACCAAGATAACAGCTCACACAGCCAAGAAAAGAATCCAGTAAGATAGTTTACAGATGGTAGGCAATGCCTGCTTCTGAGCTCATCTTAGTTTTACTTCACGTCTTTCTTGACTTATGTTTATTCAGGCTAATGCGACTTCTCCCTACCCATAAGCTGCTGAGATCACAGTCCAGAGGCTTTAACATTTATCATTCCTCATCTCTCCATCTTATTCAGAGCCATGCTGAATGCCTGGTTGACTGAAAAAGAGCTTCCTGGGAAAAATAAAGATTCATATGTGTTCATATACTTATCAGTAAACTCCTTCTCAACAGAAGGCCTAAAGAGCAGTCTCTTGTGAATTGGGTTAGCAGCAATATGAACACGGACAGTTGTTGCAAGGTCTTTGCATTACCAGAGATCTCACTGCCAAGCCTGCTGTCCTGGATGGGCAGACAAACGCAGAAGAAAAAGGGAGCTCCTGTCCTGAGGAGCTGGTACTCAGGTTGACAGAAACAGTCCTATTCATGTTTCTGCTTCTTTCCCACAAGGCGTCATTGGTTGACACCTCCCCAGGGGCCTCGCTCATGGGCTCTGTGGCGAGTGCTGTGAGATTGGTCCCCATGTGTGGTGGCAGCCGGAGAGGTGGTGGCAGGGAGACAAAGCTATATGGATCCCTGTGGGGCGCAGCTCAAGGTTGAACAGTTGAGGCTTTTACTGGCTGTGCATAACCAGCTGAGGAGCAAACAATTCGGTTTTCCTAAAGCAGTTATAGAGTGTGACACTTGTGTAAAACCACCAGGTGTCTCATTCCTGATCCAACTTCCCCAGCCTCAGCCCAGCAGGGCCGTTTGATAGAGAACAGTCTGGATTCTTCCAAATTCCACCTGACAGTCTAAAGATACCCACTTTGGCTCAAAAAGGAGCTTAGTTATTACAGTGGTAATCACAGCATAAAAACCAGTCTAGAGCAAAGCAGATAAGTATTGATTGCAACACCCAAGTTTCATGTCACAGCATAAAATGAAAGGAGATGGGAAGGCTTGTCAAATATGCCAGTCTGATTCTCCCTAGAGGGTGCTAGAAATTCTTATTGAGTCTTAGAGAATTTACCGTAGCCTGGAAAGTTTAGAAAGGATAGAGAATAGAGAAGAGTGCCTGCATGCTCTGTGTAATTGGGATGGTATACATATAATATGTTTATAAACAGCTGTAGAACTCATTGCCATGGAAAGTTATTTAAAGACGAGAACTTGGCAAGACTCAAACAGTTTGTGTGTTCCTGAGGATAATGTGAACAAATCTGGATATTCTTGTTATTCACAACAGAAATATTGAAAAGGATGTTAAACTTCATGCTTTGGGGCTCAATTACTAGAGATCAGGATGAGACATAAACTGAAAGAGACAGATTATCTCACACCCCCGCTCACTCATGTGTCTTCATTCAGTGCGTGCCAGTCTCCTTGTAGGGATGAACGCTGAACATCACGGAAGCAGAGAGCTTGAGAGACAAGATGACCGTACAGTTCACACGGGCAACTTTGATCTTTCTGTCCTGTGTTTATTTGCATCTCATTGCTGTCTAAGCCGGAAGCCGTGCTAGTGCACTGTGTGTTGCACAGGAGAAGCCAGTTTATGGCCAAAGAAGATAACAAACAGAAACCCCTCAGCCAGAGTCACCACAAGTCAATCCTGTAGGCACTAGGGGGTGATGAGTGGGAAGGGGATTTTCTGGTTATGTAAACCATCTGGATTTAGCCCACCTCTCTGCTGCACTCTTAAAACCTCAGTAAAACAGCTGTGAAGAGGAGGAGGAGTGTTGTTTTGTGAGGGTTTTGTGGTTTGGGGTTGGTTTTTTGCTTGTTCGTTTGGTTGGTTTTGTTTTTGTTTGGGTTTGGTGGAGTTTTTTTGTGGTGTTACTGTGCCAGCTCTTCTGATGTCACATTCTTCTCCCCCTCTATCTGATTTTGTCTGATCAGGAAATTTTATATCTTATATTTTATATTTGCAAGGTATTTGTTTGACCCTGCATTTTAGGATGCTTGGAGGAGGCAACTGATGATTTTTAACCAGGTCTCTTTTTCCTCCTTTATTTTTTTTCTTGCATCCTCAAAATACTCTCTGGCAAAAATGTGGTCATACCTTCCACAAAGACCTCTCACTTTGCCTCTTACACACTCTCTTTTTGTTTTAGGACTCTTTCTGAGGTGTCTTTTTCTCTCTTGGTCTAGTCTTCATCTTATCCAACGTTATAGGGGAAAAATAAAGAAAAGGATGTTGGCTCACAAAGAGCCTGGGAAACAAGCCAATGTTTCAACTTTTTCAGGGTTTCTCCAGAAGGCACACAAAGTTGTTTCAGCCTATGCTTCCCACTTCCCCTGGCTCCACATTTTTTACTTTTTTAGAAGTCTCCACTTCTTAGTGCATGGCCCACAAACAGGAGGCTCCTTGCTCCTTTCCTCACCTATGATAAACTTAAGTCCTGAATGTGCTTTCTCCCCAACATACTGGGGAGCTTTGATTTCTTCCTTCTGTGCCTAGAGAGAGACATACACTGCACAGAGATCCCTCCAGAGCTCCCTGGGGAACAGGCGAATAAGTCTGCTGCAAGGAAGGAATTTGCCCTGCTGCCTTCAGCAGTGGTTGGAGGGGAACATCTGGAGTTGTCTTGTCAGTACTTGACTGCTCCACCTCTGACAAGATTTTCTGTGCTGTTGCTGGGAAGATGTGGCAGTTATGTACCAAGTTAGTGGCTTTCCTGCAACAGAAATGCTGTTCTTTACAGCTAATTGGAGTCTGGTAGAGTTGCCTCCATTTTTCCTTCTCACAGATGGGTACCACTTATAGTCAGCCATGGTGTTAGAGTCTTTTCCATGGCACTTTAAAGGCTGAGCTGGTTTGCCTCCATGTGAGAACTTTCATCCACCTACATAAGAGCAGCATTTTTCTAGTTCATTGAATGCTGCAATATTGCTGTCTGTGCAGTGCTGTGCAGTCACTACCTCTACCCTCAAGGCTAGTGCTTCTCAATGGAGACATTCCTGATCAGTAGGGACTTTCAGGAATAGCTAGCTGCTTCTTTCTCTGCTCTCCTTCCATGAGACAGTCTTGAAGGTTCACCACATACTGGAGGTGGGAGTGAACACCAAGTACCCAAGAAGAGGAGAGTTCAAAATCTTCCATAATTAATGATGACAGGAAAAGAAATGGCCATACACTACCATAAGTAGGATCTCAGCAGCAGGTTGATGAACCTTACCATATTCTCCATCATTCCCACCAGCACAAACTCATTGAAATCAAGGGACAATCAAAGGACTGCTGCTTGCTCTGCCTAGTGTGGTAGATGCTGTCCATCTTGCCCTCCTTCCCTACCAGCCCTCCTTGTGCTCCGAACCTGCCATAAATACTTACAGGTATTCTACCTATAAGTAGTCAACTACAGCAAAACAAATTGTCTGGAGAGAATGTTATTGAGTGCAAGACACTGACAGCGTGTGTGTTATCGTATCTCCCTCTAGTGATCTGAACTAATGAGTCTGCTTTGGCTCTCGTACTTGGAGCTTCTTGTTTGGTGACAGAATGTCTCTGGGTTCACAGGGGCAAAAGGCTGATATTTTAGGACTGGGTCCCATTTCCCTCACCATCTGGAGGTCATATTCCCCACTGGCAGCTCCATGTTTACCGCTGTAGTTCACATCTGAAAATTTAAATGTGCTTGTAATGATACAGGGAGGTTGAGTGTGAATTGAAGAGAGAAAAAATTCGTAGCGTTTTAAATTTAATACTTTCAATTCAAACATCCTTAAGAAGAAAATGGAGAGGCTGCGGTTTTTTTACCCCTTGTAGCTGTAGTCTATAAGTACTTTCACTTTAGGCAAGCATATTTCTCACTCTCTCTTCACAGTAGGAGAGAGATACACTAATAAAAGGGGAAAGTTAAGGTAGTAGCTTATAGCTGTTCCCTGCATTTTTTTTATTTAAAGAGAGAGACTTCACCATTTATGTTGTTATGCTGTTATGTGGCTTCAACTGATCTCAGTGGCTTCACTGACTTCAGGGCCTGATACACTCTGCGTTGGAGCCAGAGCAACTGTCTCCTTTCATCTAAGGACCCCGGTGAGCGTGGATGACAGCATCTACTGCGGCACACAGGTCCTGCCAGGACAGTGATGTCTGGAGGGAGCTTCCCATACAACCCCAAAGGCTTCACCCCTTCTAGCTTCTCCCACATGGTCATCTGACTGTCTCTTGCCCTGCGTCCACCCCTACACCAATCCCACTAATGAAGCCGCTTGGCTTATATATCCCAACTCTATTGATAGCTGGAAAATAGCGAGAGAGAGAGAGAGAGAGAGAATGGAGGGATGCAGGGAAAAGAAGGATTATTTGCAAGAATCTCCTGTACAGAGATAGACCTAGGACAAAGAAAGTCAGCTTTGGGGACAAGATATCCCAAAACTGCTTGCCATGGTGACCACAGCAAGGTCATGTGTCACTCAGCCTCCTGTGGTGTGGAGCTCTTCTCCCAGGTCTGAATACAGTTGTAGTGGAAGTGGGACTCTCCCAGCTGACGGCAGTGAGCTATTTTGGTAATGCAAGGTTGCAGCAGGCCCTGGTGTTGTGAATACTTGTGCTCTTTTTCTCTTCCTCAGCCTCCTTTCTGAACATTTCAGAAATGTGTCTTCAGAACATCCCTCCCTTTCCTGTCTGAAGAAAAACATGAGAGACTGAAAACGTGATTCAGGGATTTTTTTTAGGAGGTGCATGTTCAAAAGTGTGTTCTTATTCCTTCTCTGGTTACTTTTTCTTTCTGAACAGCACCTGAAAAATATGAGTCTTCTCATGCGCTCTGTATTTTTTCATGTGCTCGATATTTTTTCATGCACTGGCTGAAAAATCATCCTTTCTCCTAAACTCGCAATGAGTGCCCACCGCAGTGTTACTGCGGCGCAGGAGCAAAGCAGGGAGGCTGGGGGGGGACAGTGAGTGCAGGCTCATCCAGGGAAGCAAGAGGAGCTGCCATCTGAAGCAGCCTTTGAAGTTCACGTCCAGTTTGGGGTGACCTGAGGCATTTGAAGGATGAGCATATCCTGCCAAAAGATCAGCACAAGCTGCAAGCAAGAAAAGTGCAATGCAGGTAATGATGGCCTGGGAAAGGCATTGATCATGAGAGATTTCAGTTGTCGTCATATTGACTGACGGCTTGTGCCTGGCTGAGAACTGCTGGCAGGGTCATCTTAGTACGTGTACCGTAATGGTCAGCATATGTCGTTACCACCATCCTTAACTGCTGTGCAGGTTGTAGATCTGTAAAAGCCACACGAGTATGCAGATGCACACTGCTGTATGCATTATTTGTGAGCATTTTACTATGTGTTCATCTGTATGTTCACCCTGCTGGTGCCTGTGCATGCCTTTTGCTGCACAGGTAAGCTTTTTCATGTTTACCCAGCCTTATGGGCCAATCTCAAAGGCTTGTATTTGGTAGAATTGTGAAACATAGCAGTAAGCATGAAAAACAAAAGCAGGGAAGAAGAAAGGCAGTATCCTGAGTCATATTGTACCTGCCATCCCTTGACTGTGGGGCGTGGATCTGTACAGATGTCTAAAGCCTGTCTGTACAACCTAAACTACAGCTGCACGAAGGGGACAGAGAATAAGTATTTTTAGTGTCAAATGTGACAAGAGACAAAATTTCAGAAATTCCCTGAAGTGCAGAAGCTCAGATCAGGCTTCAAACTTTGCAACTCCGGCATCTCTCCAACATACTCACTTGTATCTACTACATTTATCTCTGCTGTACTTGGGCATCTTCCAAGCAAATAAATAATTGGTTCCTGCTTCTGTCTCCCCTTCTGCCCAAGGGACTTAAAGTTAATTTGTGCTGACTATTAGTCTTTGGGTAAAGGCTGCTATTGTAAGAGGAAGTCAGGGCATATATAGATAGATAGGTGGTCCTTGCACTGTGAAATTTTAAGTGCCTCCATTTCCTTGCGGGGAGATCTACAACCACTTGACTGCTGTGAGGAGGAATCCTTACAGCTCTTGGGAGATTTCCAGGGCTTGACACAGGTGGAGATGAGAAATCCACATTCTTCAGTCATTCCTTCAGTGAACGCCAGCTCAGAAGCCCAGAGCGGCATGTACTGTAACTTGGGTGAAATACAGGCACGTGGAGAGGCAAGTCACCCCCTGTGAGAGGCCAGCTTGTGTCTCAGGAAACGTCAGGATGGGTCTCTGAGTCCATGCAGAGATCAGGGTCTGTAAGGGACTTGGGGACAAAGAAAAGTCACATTTGCCACACAGCATCTCCTGTGTGAGATGAGGGAAGGAGACTGTTAACTTGAACAGACAAAAGTAATTAGAGGAGTAAAATAATAGATTAATGAGCAGCCAGTGTCGGGGGAACTTATTAATTATCTGTAGAGGATTTCCTTCAATGTGCAGGCTGGCCGAGGGCGTGCAAGATAGCAACCAAAACTCTAGTCCTGTTTAAGGAAGCTGCTGGGGAATTAGTGGCGCTGGGTGTCTGGAGAACAATAGCAGAGGTTGAGTTAAATGCTTCCTTTGAATCTTGTGTTGTGTGTGGCTCAGGTAAGGGCTAGGGACGAGGTGGGTCTGGGAAATGCTAGATTGTATCTCACTGATGTTAATAACGGCTCCATAAAAATACTCTGATAAGAACACATTAAAATTGCGCAGTTTAGCACTCACAAGCCAGGTAAGGTGAGATTTAAGGTTACAAATGCAACCTTAACTCTTCTCCTGCTGAGTGTACCTTAGCAGGCAGCCTCTAATTAAGGGCCATCAGGCTATTTCTCAAGTAATATATCACAACATTGGTTAATGCTCTCTTTGGCTTTGGACAGGTGCACACAGTGTCTTGTAATATTGTGTTTTTGTCTGTGTGTGCCTGGTGAGACACCGAGTCCATTTTAATTATGGCACTGAGAATACTGCATTAGTTGTACTTGAACTGAACATGGTGGTTTAGACACAGGGTCCATTTAGACTGTTTAGATAAAAGGCAACCCACTGTCCATTCTCTCGGGTCACCATTTCATGTGTCAGAAGTAGGTGTGGAAGATGTTGACATTAGCGGCAGGTAGTGTTGAATATGGGGTTTTCCTTTCTAAGGACTGATTTCATCTCCTTTAGCTCAACATACTGTGCGTTTTACCTAGTTGCCTTACTGAAGCATTCAGACTGTTCACAGGGTAAGATGTTACTCTGTCCTATTGGACTGTGCCACAAAATACGCCTTTCTTCTGTCACCCAGGAGATAACTTCATATATGAATATTTTCCTTTTAGGACTCCTACATTTACAACTTTCAGTCTTGTTGCATGTACAATGCTTGTGATGTAATGGGAAAGAGAGAGAATGTAAAGGGCAAATCTGTTCTTGGGGAAGATGGCAGAAGTGAACAGATTCAATGGGTTTGAACCACACGTTGTAGATCTGACATCCTGCCTTGATAGTAATGCTGAGTTGTTAGCCTGCCCAGTGAACACTGACTCCTTTGAGGGGAAGCCATTCCTTCTGCTGTGTAAGTCCTTGAGTAAAAATCTCTGTCCTTGCCTGCAGACCCTTACTGCAGTAGTCTGAGATTTCTCACAAGCTTCTCTCCATGTGTCTGGCAAGCACGACCTGCAGCACCCCCCTTCAGAACTGTTGAACTATGAGTGTCGACAAATCTGTTGGGCATCATGTGAGTTGGGGTGTAGACTTGCACATACGTTTGTGAGTGTCTAAAGCAGTTTGGATGCCCTGAGCGTTATTTTTTTTTGCACTGTGGGTCACTATCCAAACAACAGAGCGGGTGGCAGGAATGGCAAAGGCAAGGGCAGCAGTTTTAGCAGCAGCCAGAGATCTGTAGATATTTTTAAAGGTTTCCAAATGTGCGTTGGGTTGTCCCCAGCAAGAAACAATCGCATTGTGAGAACTGTCTCTTAGAGGCAGGTGCAGGCTGGTCAGCGTGGAGCAGAAGCTCATCAAGAGGGTTATGTGTGAAAAGGAAAGGTCACGTAACCCCAGGTGGCCCTTCAGGAGACAGGCATGGCTGGCCACAGGGGAGCAGAGCTTATGTGCAAGGTATGAGAGAACAACTGGAAGGAGGAAAAGCAGAGAGTTTCATAGAAAGCCCCCGGCACGGTGAAATATGCTGATTAATTTCCACAGACCTGCATGGATCTGAAGTGAGCTAAAAATTTCCTCACTCGGAGACTTTGGGGATCACTGAGCAGAGTTTGTTTAAAAGAAATGAGCTTCATCTGAGAGGTTTTGCAACTTGTGCTAATGAGAGTCTGTCTGTCAAACTTAAGTGGCATCAATTGGCTCAGAAGAAGGGCTCTTGGGCGTTAAATGGTTCCTACCAAATACCAAGCCCATTACCATGATTGGCTGTTATAGCCCTCTAAACGGCAAAAGTGATTAAATTGGTCGTTATGAAACACTAAAGATGCATAATTATGAAAAATAAGGCTTGAGTAAGAGGAGATTTCATCTCACTCAGTGCTTTGTATCTCAAGGAAGAATCAATGTAGAAATGTTTTAAAAGCAGCCGAGGGTTGCCCCTTGTCTGGTTTTCTCCTGACAGTGTGGGATTCATGAATGTGTTTGGAAGTGAGGGTGTTTCTCCAGTCTCTAGGCTGATATATGAGCTGGAGACCGAATGTCCCAAATTCCCCTCTCCGCATAAGATTGAGTTTCTCCCGTGTCACGGAGGATTTGGCTCCCTACTATCCCTCACTCAGACTTGTACTCAGAGGGAAGTCATCATTTTTTTGGTAATGTGCCATATGATACATCTATCCCATCCAGCTGTGTGGAGCAATGAGGTTGGGTCCTGTCAAGAGGGAGAGCACAACCAGCTCTGCTGAAGCCTCAGCAGAGCAGCATATGGCACCGTTGGGTGGTCGCGGGAGGTTATGCTGGGCAAGGGCAGCTCCAGCAAATCCATGAGTGCTGAAGCAGTAACCCATTGGTATATTCAGTAGACTGAGGAATCAGAATTAAGAATTCAGGAGGTTTCAGCAGTAACCTGTTGTGGGAGGACCTTGAGATGCTACCAGTGCCAAGCAAGCCCAGCTCTGCCTGGCTCTCCCTCCTGTTTTCTAAAGAGAAGTCCAGTGCATGACTTTCCTCACTCCCCCAGGCACATCAGGCACTCCTGCCTTATCCAGGAGGGAAGTCCTCAAAGTTTCAAGCTCAGGGGATTCCACAGGCATGGGCACAAGTACGTTTTATCCTCCTGGGAAACCCTCCAGAGAGCTGTTCTCCATGGCCTGGAGAGGGGCTTTCTAGGAGGCAGTTTAACAAAGGTCAATTGCAAAAACAAAGTGTCGGCTCTTCTGTCACTGATGTTTGGTCAGTGTGTACAAGAGGGCAGGGGGCACTGAGTACCCAGGAAACTCTCCACAGCTGGGTGAGGGGGTTGAATAAAGAGTTGCACAGCTCTTGAGCATCTCTGAGCTTAGGGTGTCACAGGGGTGTCAGGGGAAAGGGTTGTGAAGTTCCGCTGGTGAAAAATGGGAGGCCTTTTGCCTTCAGAGCAGCTCACGCTCCTGTTGTTGGGCAGCTCTGAGGATGAGACCAGTGCTTTGCACCCTTCTCGCTCTCCCAGCCCTGCCTCCCAGCTGGGCCAGTATCCCCCACTGTTGCTTTGGAGCACCCCTCAAATGTAGTTCTCCCATCAAAAAGCTGGAATAACACCACGCACAGAGCAGAATACATGCGTGATGGTTTTCCAGCACAACTCAGTCAACCCAAACTTCTTAAAGCCTTAATTTTCACAGTTTGCACAGACCTTCAGCAGAAATAGGTTATTTATTTATTCATTTTACTCTCTTTTTACTTCTCTCCCTCTTTGGTGCCACCCCGGCCCTAGAAGAGTTTTATACCCTCCTTAGAAAGAGTAATAGTGGTGCTGAGTTATGCACAGCCTCCAGGGCCCTCTGCTCTCCTTGAGTTGCTGCACTTCTCTCTAGGTGAGCGCTACGTGAGTCAGTGAGACCAAGTCCTTGTTTCTCTTCTTGAAACTAAGTGGTCACAAGGGATATGCTGGTATTTATGTTCCCTTATTCCTGTATCTGATACGTAAAGTACCAGCAGATTCTACCCAAAACTGCACTGACCGTTCATCTCCTTCATCTGTCCATCAGTCCCTGCTCTCCTTCCTTCCTCGTGTGACAGCTGTTGTTGAGTATCTTTCAGGAACTTGATTTGTTTGTGGATCAAATGCCTTTAAAAAATGATCAGATGTGGCTTGGTATCTGAGTATTAGGCATTAGTCACTTTTCAGAAAATATTCCGTGTGTGTGTGTAGTCTATGGTATTATTCACATCCCAGAAGACAAGTAATGTCATCTGCATATGTATGTGAGAGTGTGTGAGCCAGCTAGTCAGCTGATTTGCCGTACAAAATTGTCTTTTCTCCAGTACTCCTGTGGCTGCTGTAGTTGAAATAAAATGTGCCGTGTCTTAAATGGAAAGCCAAGTATCTCTGCCTTTTGAAGAGACTGCATTCTTCACAGAGATCAAGTTGTAACACACCTCTTGGCACCTACCTCTGACTCCAAATCTGTGCTACTCAGACAAACTTATGTGTCTGAAAAAATACTTGTGTTAATTTAAACCAAGTTAGAAGCATCCTGAAAAGTTTCAAATCCCTCTTGAGGTGTTGAACAGAGGACAGCTTGCAAAAATGGGTTGATTTCACTCCTTAGATGTTTTTCTAACTTTTTTCATGGCTTCTTGGAATTTGCACATAGTGGTTGGCTTAAATCCCCGGCTGTACTGGAAAAGATTATTCTCTGTATGGGTGAATGTTTTTCATTATTTCTTATTACAGGGATGCAGAAGTGTTTCATTATTGCAGCTCTCATCCAGAAAACAGTGACCATTATGAAGGTCCTTGCCCACACAGAAGCTTGTAGGCATTTAAATAATGTCTACATATAAAATTCTTCCAAAATGATGAATTAAGTTGTCTTAAGACTTCCCATATTATTGGCCTAACTTATGCTAAAATATAATAGGGTTGTGGTTGCCAGTATCTGTGGACTTGACACTACAGGTGTGTGTATCAGGACCCAGATCACTTGAGGATTAATCTTTCTTGCTTGAAACACTTCCCTGCAGGAAAAAAAAATAGCCCAGATGCCTCAAAGTCCTTAATTTGTGTTCAGGGACCAGTTCTTTAGGAAAGTATGTATTACAGAGCTTGGAGGAGAGAATGAGTCAAAAACTGAGCTAGGTTTCACGTGTGGCACTTTTTCGCAGGAATTTCTCATTTTATAATTTGGTCTGTAAACCTCAACTGCATTTTAATCAGTTGCTCTTGACAAGGATGACACTGACAAAATGTGGGCTGGGGACAGGGGGTAAACTCAGTTATATAATCCAGGTTGTTTCATATAGTTTGGAAAGGCCTCAAGACTTCCTCAAAGTTCACAGCCTTCACAGCCAGGATGTCAGTATCTGGAAATTGTACAGAGAATTGTACCTAAACAGGGAGGTTGCATGTTTCCAGCCTGAAAATGAATATACCAGTGGCAAATATTGCCTTGTGACTGTCATCTTTCTTGTTTATCTTTGTCCCATCACATGACTCCATTTTGCCTGTATGTTGTCTCTCCATTTGCCAGTTCCTATTTTAATCCATTGGTTATACAGTGTCAATAAATCTAAGGAGGAATGTTGCAAATTCCCTGGTGCAAATTCCCTGTTTCCCCCTCTCAAACCCTATCTTGGAGATTCAAATTTAAGGTTATGAACAGGATCCACTTCAACACATCTTCACATTCCTATGGCAAATGGTGTGCATTGTCTTTAGGATGCTGGCAACAGGTTCACAAGGAGACAGCTTCGTTCAGGAGGGTTGTCCAGAACAGATTTTCTGAAAGTGACTTGAAATATAAAAGTACTGTCAAAATACTAACATTAGCAAAGGCTACTCATTTAGCTGGCTACCCTGCAAACCCAAAGACCAGACCACCTACTAGCTGTTATTTACTAGGCATCAGCCTAGTAAAGATGAGGACGTGGCAAATGGCTATGTACCAAAGCAATCCTTCTGTTAGTCAACTGTCCTTTTTCTGACCATTTGTAACGTAGGCACTTTCCTCTCCAGAATTCCCCAGGTCAGGAAAAGAAAATGGAGCGAGGTACCCTTGTCAATAGCTCTTCCGTCAAAGCCTGCCTAATTTATATGCAGGCAATAACTAAATGATGCCTGTGGGGAAAGGCAGCAGAGACAGGGCTGGCTGAGCAATTTTAAGCGATCCTTTCCCATATGCATTTTTCAGTGTTCTGAAGGCCATTTTAAAAGGTAACTTTACTTGAATTCCTGGACTTGCAAAAGTGTGAAGGAGCAGGGTTATTAAAACCACGCAGACCCCGTAAGTGTCTGAAAGAGAGTGCAGCTTGTACTGATGTGTTGCACAAGAAGGCAAGAACATTTGCTGTCTCAAGATGCTGCTCCCGAGAGAGGTATGGCAGTCTCCAAAGCGTTTGCCCTATAAACGTGGTGCTCAGAACAGGAGTGTTGCTGGATCCCTTCCTCATGCCAGGAGCTGGAATCTCAGGGGCTATGAAAGCGAGAATGGTAGTTGTCAGAGAGCTTGGAGCAGATGCCCATGGAGGGAAGGGGGCTGCCCTACATGATGCCTGTCACAAGCAGGAACCCAGCATACTGGCGTTTCACAAAGAGCATCCCTGAGGGCACCAAGACTGCGGCTCCCCCTGCTTCTGCTTCTTTATCTCATTAAATAAGCACTGCTGTGGGACTCATGGCTCATCAGGCCTCAAGACCAACCTCCAGCCACAGAGCATCTTCTGCACTTTGCCCTTCTCCGCTTTCCAAAGCAGGGAAGAGCAAGCCCCTCCTCTCTCTGCAAACACAAAACAATTCCATCGATTTTGGTGGTTGTCACAGGCCATATCCCCACCGTGCCACAATGCAGTTGTCAGAGATGCTCTCCCCCTCTTCCCACCACCACATTGTACTGGGAATCGACTCTTCTCCCCAGATCGACATCAGAAACCAATATTCACAGCCTCCTCCCTCCTTTCCCTTGCTTGGTGTGGGCAGCTGCCCTTCCACCCACTTCCTGCACTTGAGATACCTGCTGCAGCAGGCGGATGGGATCCTCCTGCAAGCTCCTTAATTGAAAGGAATTTCTGTCTGGCCTGGAGATGTCAGGAGGCTGACAGAGACGTGTTTCTGTAAAATGAGGCTTGATCTACAGTGCAACAGGCAGCGTCTGGATCGCTGAGAATCCTTCACACTGGCTGGCTGCAGCTGGCTTTTTGATGGGCGACGTTAAATTAAGGTGCGTCTGTCAGGCCGTGGGTGCCGGAGACCCCTCCGGCTCGGCTGCCAGCTCTCCCTCTGCAGCGCCGACCTGCGAGGTGCCATAGCTTCCTTTCCACTTGGCGCTTCCCCTTGCCTGCTGTGCCACTTCCATTTCTGATTCCCATCAATTTGAAACAGAGCCCTGCTGACCCTGCTGACCGCTGCTCATACATCTCCCGGCATGGTTAATAATAATGGCCTCTGTGGGAAATGATGGGCTGAGACAGAGAAAGGACATAATGATGCTCTGGCTGGGGTAGGCGGACAGAGGAAAGTGAAGTGACAAGCAGCTAAACAGCAAGAGAGGGGTGTGATGATAAAAACAAACAAACCTGCAAATGTCTAAAAACCCACAGCAACGGCATCCCTGAAACAAATGGGGAGAGACAAGCTTGAGTCCCTGAGGGAGAGAAGAGGGGAAAAAAGAGAGAGAGAGGAAACGAGCAGAGAATCGGCCAATAATTGAAATGGCATCCGGGAAGAAAAGAACTGGAAAGCACAGTGGGAAAGACAGGCTTGGATTTGGCAGGTGGCAAAGAAAGAGGATGAAAGGCAGAGGGAGGAAGGAAGACATGGATGTAGAGAGTGAAAGGAAAAGGCGAGGGGAATGGTATATGCAGAGCTAACCAAAGAAAACAGATGGAGTACTGGAGGGGAGGAGGGTGGAGGGGAAGAGACCATGCATTGTCAGAGGAGGAAAAGCAGAGGTGTAGTGAGCCAGGGTAGAGAAAGGAGAGAAAACAAGGTAGTTGGGACTAGAAAGAGGGAGGAAAGAACAAAGCAGTGGGACATAAAGAGTTAAAGAAGAGCAAGTTGAAGAGCCCCATGTCTGCGCTGTCAGAAGTTCACCAAGGAGACACACAGAACAGGGTTTGGAAACACAGAGCACCTGGTGGCAGCTGCTTCTCCAGGGCTTTACCATTGCCCATCAGCTGCTGGGGATCCGAGTCTAAATTCCAGGGAACTGCTTTTCCTTTTTGAATAAGTAGAGTTTGATTTGATGGAAAAGCTTTTGGCCCTGCACTGCAGCCCCACCACCCAGAAGCACATAGCAGGCAGGTTTGCTGTAGGTATTATCTCCAGAGCAATATAGTGGCACCAGCAAGGAAAGCAGCAGGCGTCTGTCTCTTGGCTGGACAGATCAGCCACCTCCCTGCTCCTTGGTTGCTGGGTAATTGTTTCTAGTGCCTGACCCCGCGCAGGAAGGAGGTTTCCTTCTTTTGGTAAACCAGATCAATGCTGACATCATGCACCGTCAAAGATTTTTCTATCAGTGCAAACAGTTGCTGCTGCCCTTGGTGCTCATCAATAACCAATTATGCCATCATCTGTGTTTTCTGGCTCACTATTTTTTACCCCCACACAGAGGAAATCAGAGGAGATGGTTAAATTTCCTCTCTGTAATTTCTTTCCCTTGGCTGGAGTTGGGATGAAGCAGAGTGGCAGTTGTTGGAACAGGACTGCTTTCACTGTGCCATGGGGAGGTTAGCCAAAGCGCGGGGGGTTGTAGGCAGATCTTCGGCAGGGTTCATCTCTCTTCTTAGCTGCTCACATGCTCAATAATTGAAGGTCGTTTTGGCAGTGGTCCTCAGTCATCCTTCACTAAAACTCATGTCCTGGGTTCTGTGCTCACATCTGTCCCTGCCCTCCTGTGTTACAGTGCTTAAGCCATGGATCTTTCTATGTGTCGCCCCCCCCCCCCCCCTTTTTATTCCCCAAAAGTGTCTCCATGACACTGACCATGAGAATTTTAGATTTGATGTACTCCTAAGGCACTTTTGGTCTTTTTGATGGGGTGGAACAGATATGCATTTATGGTAAAGACCAAAAATTTTTAGGGTTTGATTACTTCAGATACTCTACAGCATTTGTCAAATGGAGTCACTGGGGGCCGTTCAGGGTAAGGCATGAGAATAAGTCTGAGAAGCAACTGCAAAAAGAACAGAAACACAAAAATGTATTTTTTAAAGATCTGCATCGATATTCATGGAACTATTTTTTATTGCTACCCTTTCCCCCAGCTTTTTTCTAACTCCTTAGGAACCACGCTTACCCCTCCCCTCGCTGGCATTTCAGCTTCCTCCTATCTCGTGTAGAGTGTTCAAATAA